>QANZ01029050.1:0-13064 GCA_003254925.1 Chamaecrista fasciculata | reverse complement strand
AATAAATAAGGGACTAAATTGTTAACTTAGTAAAGAAAGAGAGACTAACTAGTAAATTTTCTCTTATTTTTAATTTCATAGACTATAGTTTTAAACATGGACGACCAGAAAGGGGTGGAGCCATATAATATTAGACTAGGGGCTTTGCGTGCCCCAACGGACACGCAAATATGTATGTAGAATAAATAAGGGACTAAATTGTTAACTTAGTAAAGAAAGAGAGACCAAATAGTAAATTTTCTCTTATTTTTAATTTCATAGACTATAGTTGTAACTTGTAAACATGGACGACCAGAAAGGGGTGGAGACATATAATATAAGATATATACACACAATTTTAGATTAAATATATATATGTTCGTCTTTTTGTTTACAAGTCATGCTTTGATAGAATGAGATAGTAATGGACTAATGGTCTACCCCATTTCACACTCCCTCTTAATTTTGTTTTTAATTTCTTGTGACTATTAATTTATTATTTTGGTTTAAAAGTCAACATTTATGATCATGCTCTATTTTGAGGAAGCTTCTTGGTGACATCATAAACCGGATATTTTCCCACGTCACTTGTTATAGTAGTAGTGGTAGATACTGTTTAAGAGATGTGATTTGATCATTTGATTTGAAAATCTAAAATTATTCATGCTCGAATTTTTATAGACAAAAACAATATTTATTTTTCAGGGTAAATTACACTTTGGTACCCTGTGGTTTGACCCTATTTCACTTTGGTACCCTGTGGTTTGAAACTTGACACTTTGGTACCCTATGGTATTCTCCATTAACACTTTGGTACCCTTTGGAGCTATTTTGTAATTTTAACCATAATAAATTTTACAAAAATTACATATTGACCCCAAAAAAATTTTAAATTGTTCATTTTAGTTCCTATATAATATGTATCCAGGGACCTATTTGTAATTTTTTGAAAATTTTTTGGGGTCAATATGCAATTTTTGCAAAATTTGTTATGGTTAAAATTACAAAATAGCTCCAAAGGGTACCAAAGTGTTAATGGAGAATACCACAGGGTACCAAAGTGTCAAGTTTCAAACCACAGGGTACCAAAGTGAAATAGGGTCAAACCACAGGGTACCAAAGTGTAATTTACTCTATTTTTTTATTTTGTTTAATCTTTACACTATAAATAGATGAAATAGAAGAGAATGACCGAAAGTAAAATCAATTTGGATCCTCTACGGTATTTTAGGGTGTTGTGCTGAGAGAGAAAAAGAATAAGTAGAGAGCAAAAGTGTCAGTGGGATTCACTTTCTCTCTACTTGTTCCTTTCTCTCTCAACACTATACCTATAATGTATTATAGAGGATCCAAATTGAAATAAAACTAAAGGTTCTCTATCAATAAGAGAAGAAGATACATAACGTTTTATATATAAAAAGGGTAAAAGTGTAAATTTAGTCTCATATTTTTTTATTCAGTTTCTAATTGAGTCTCGTATCTAATTTTGTTATAAATTTGATCTCATATCTTTTGACTAGATTCAGAATTGGTGCTCTATATCTTTGGGTCAGGTGCAGAATTGGTCTCATATCTTTGGGTTAGATAAAACTAACAGTGGCATATTTTGTAAAGATATGTGACCAATTCTCCAACCAAACCAAAATATATGGGACAAAAAATAATATGAAACCTCATGTAAAAAATAATAATAATATGGAACCAAATTGAGACTTTTTGCAAATATATAAGACCAAAAGTGTAAAAAATATATATGCACACATATGTATGTTCTAATTGCACTATTATTCTTTCATATATGCACACACAAAATTACACTATTATTCTTTCAATACTATTCTAATTACATATCTCAATGGATTTTCGGATCTCTTTTTGTTTGGAAAAAAAATATATAATCTTATGTTCATTCTAATTGTTCTCGAAGAGTATTTTTTCTATTCAATTGAGGCCGTCAGCAAACGAGGTCAAATCGATCCTAAAAGTAGACCTATTGTTTCATGGTCAAACAAGCAAAGTTGGTCATTTATCTCTCATTTCAAATTTAAATGCAACGAATTCAGAGATGCGAGTTCCTCTTAAAAAGTTCTTTGAACTTGAAATGAGAGACGGGAAAAATATGACCAAATTCAATAGTTTGAGACCAAAATGAAACATTTTACCAATATTTAGGATCAAAATGAATAATTTTGCCAACATTTCGGATCAATTTGAACGTTTTGAAACATAATGGACCAAAATGAACATTAGGACCAAAATGACCCTTTGACCGTATAATAAACTAAGGGTGAACAAACTTGGCCCGGCCCGGTCTCTTTTTTGAAATTGGGCCGGGTCTCGGGTTTGATGACCCTAGACCCAGCCTGGCCCGGGTATACTTATTTTCATTTTTTTAAAAAAAAACATATATTTCTTATAATTAATTATTTTTTTATTATACAAAATAAATAATATATATATGTATTATTGTTTTTATTAATTAATCAATAAATGAAGGATTTCGGATCCTCAAGACCCGACTCAAGAATCGAAACCCGAAAACATAATTATAATCCAGGAAAGTATTAAAAACACATTACGGAACTTACTAACCTGGACGTCATCACTAATATTCTAAATCTTGCTAGTGCCTCTGCTCCACCAAGACTGTTATCCAAACGTTGATCTCCTCATCACGAACTCCATCAAACGGTGAGATCTACCTACTAGAGGTAGAGCCATGTTTCCACGACTGATCGCGGAAGAAGAACTCTAAGAGAGGGAAATATAACTATATGGGTTCTCTAAATATGAGAGCCCCCTCTCCAACTCATGGAATCAACTAGCAACTTGAATGATGATGAATCACTCCTATTTATAGGAGAATGGGAGAACTTATAAATGTTAATTATTCAATGTGAGACTTAATTAAAATAACTCATATTCCAATGGATCAACTCATAACCCAATTGGACTCCGACATGGGCAGATATTTGACCTACAAAATCCTACAATAAAAAAAATACATATAATATAATTTTACTTAATTAAATTGATACTTTGATAATAAAAAAATCATATTAAATTATTTTATTAGTATAAATATCATTAAATTGATATTTAATTTAAGTCTTTATTAATATAAACAAGTTTGAAATATATAATATACATATAAATAATTAAAATAATATTTAAAAAAAATGACCTAGTGACCCAATTTGGATCTCGGGTCTGTACGAAACCTGACCCGTATACACCCCTATAATAAAGAGGACTAGCCTTATAGTTCCTCTCTCTCCCTCCTTTATCTTCAATAGATCTTATTGGGGGTTAAATATTAAAGTGTTTCTTAATTTAAGATCATTCAGTACATTTTTTTTTATATATAAGTTAGAGAGGAAGAGAAAGAAATCTCCCACTAGACCACTATTTTGTAATTTGAAGAGTGGGTTTGAATTTTGTGTGTGCATATATGTATGTATGAATGAGGACATTATTTTCAAACTGAACGGTTTGGGACAACAATTGAACATAGCCATTACAAATTTATAATTAATTAATGACAACAACATCTGTTAAATTATTTAAATTATGAGGTAAGTCTTAAATATATTTTTAATTTTTGTATGATTAATTATATACTTAAATTTTTATATTGGACTCAATTATATCTCAAGATCTTACGTCATTTAATTCATTAACGAAAAATGCCAATGTCATTTTGACATTAACATTTTTTAAGGTATAGTTGATATAAAATGTGAAAGTTTTGAAATATAATTGACACGAATGTGAAACTTTTGGAGAACAATTAATATCAAACAAAGAAGAAAAAAAGCCACTCACCATGTCATCACGTTAGGTTTGGGATACAACAAAGTGAAATGTGAAATTTAGGTATAATTGATCACAAAAAGAATTTAAAGAGTAAACTTTGAGGACGAAATTAGTACTTTCGCCAATAAAGGGTCCCTTTGATTTTCATATGATGGTTGCCGGGTCCACCAATTATAATTAAGCCTAATTCTGCACTCAAAGATGGAATATTAGTAGTAGAGGCGAGAATAGGGTCGATCCTCAGGGACTAGTCTTGCCCACAAGTTATGCAGTTATAAACCAGAAAAATAAGGAACTAGTGAATGTATCTTGCCCAAGACTAATGTTCGCGACTTTAATCTTGCCCAAGATTAATGACGTAAGAGGAAATTTTGAACGAATGTAATGAAAAGCAATTGTAAATTAAAAGGGGCTTTACCGATTGATTGAAGCCTTGGCCGGGATCTTTTTCATGGAGTTTCACACTTGATCATTGATATCAAAATAATATTATCTCATCAAAATAAACAGGTTAATGAATTCACAAGATGAAACCACTCTTTCATTAAGGTTGATTAAAGGATAACGTATCCAATTTAACCACTTATTAACTAGATGAATCCGACACGATCGACAATTCAATCTAAATTAACAGAATAAACAATTGAAAGATATTAACCCTAACAATTAATTCACGAAATTACTTGTTAGATTTTCTTCTCCCTAACATGGTTCGACCATCTTAGTTGCTACTTAGTGATGAACTTACTAATTACGAACTAATAAGAACACCTAGCGTTATGTTCATAAATTAATTAGACAACCGAACTCTTAGTTGAATGTTCAACTTGAAAACAATTAAAAGAGAAGAGTAGGAGAAAGAAAAAGATATTAAATTAATGAAATAGAAAATATAAACAAGATCTCACAAGTGTTGAAACTTCCAATCCAAACTCACCTTAAGCAAGGATAAGAGAGTTAGCCACGCAGGGCCATTGATCACCAAAATATGTAAAGTATGGAATTATGCGTCAAGTCTGTGATGTCCTTTGTGAAAACCCTAGGATACCTATTTATAGAGCTAATTCTAACTGATTATCCCCCAAATCCCTTACAAAATCTTCTAATAATCTCACAAGATATCTTCTATTGTACGTCTCTTATTTAGATTGCAGAATCCGCGTAAGCCTTGGGCAAGACGTATGCAACACAAGGATATCTTTTTAGTTTGAAACTCCAGAATCTGCACGACTCTTGGGCAAGACGTATGCAACATAAAAATATCTTCTCTTCAGAATCTGCACAAATCTTGGGCAAGACATATGCAAATCTTTTAGTTGCTGATTTGAAGGGATTTTTTGTGGATCTTTCTTTACTTGCAGAGCAAACTAAAGACTGAATAAGTACCAAATCCTAATTTAAAAACATGATAATTACAAAATAAAGAATCAATCTAAAAATATATCACATTTTCAATTTGATTTGAAGTTTGAGAGAAAATCTAAAATCTTTGAGATTTTGGGGTAAATCTTTCGATATAATATTCAAATATAAACAAAACACCCCTAAAAGTCTGCCTAAAATCAGACTTATCACCATATCTAACAATAGTTTTCTACTTTAAAAAACAAAAAAAAATATAAAAACATATTTGATGACATTAATTTATTTTTTTTTGTTTTTAAAATTCAAAACATCAAATATTGTTCTTAAATCTAAAAAATAAAAAAACTACTAAAAAATATTATGAACTTTTAAAACAATCTTAAAAAATTATTCTTAAATATGAGAATTAAAAAAGCCCAAAATTTCCTTTGCTCCATCAATAGATCTCATAATAGCATTATTGGTTTAAGGAATCACGGCCTAATAAAGCGCCTCTTACTATTTTGGACATTTTTAACTATGTATATTTCGGAAGTGAATTCTCTATAGTGCAAATGCACTGCTGTTTAGACTTTAGAGAGATAGAGAAAGACTTTGAAAGAAAAATGTGGGTCTCACTGACATGTGGATCTAGATCCATATGTCTCTCCCTGTTTAGTAATTCAATATAAAAAAGTATTTTAATATTCAATAATTTTGTAATTTACTTCCAAATATTACATATTGAGGACTAAATTACTGCAGAAAACCTAATTAATTGTATATAAAAATGTGACAAAGATCACAACTTATGGAAGTGTCCTATGTTGAAATTAACAAAAAATAATAATGGAGTTTGGTTGGATAATGAGATATTTTTTCAATGAATCTCAATTTTATCTACACATTCTCATCTAATTGATACAAAATGTGATTCATTGATTGCATTAACAAATATTTTATGAATTATTGGTAGGGGGTGACAGTCAATAATATATAATGACTTCAAATGAGACCAAGCTTATGAAATAAGCATACTTCTCCCAATTGTATTACATGTAATTATGTAAATGCTCATTTTGAAAATTACAAGAAACATTTGCAACATTGTTTTTTGGTCTATAGAAACATTTGTAACATATAAAACCAAACTGTCCTCAAAAGGAGGGGATGGGCCAAAATTGTGTAAAGCCCAATTTCAATGTTTTGGAAACCAAAATAAAGATTAAGCCTTTTGGGCTTTCCCCTTTATCAAATATTCAAAAACTGGCTTTTTGTTACAAAAACACTTGAAGATCATCAAGCCCATGATAATAAACTTTGGGCCATCTAATGATTGTTTTATTTTCTCTTGTATGTTTTTCCACTTGGCAGACATGGTGGGTTTACAAAAAAATGATTCAATTTCAATTTTCATATATAAATTTCAAAACACAACACTTTATATACTAAAGACAAAATTTATAATTAGATATGATTTATAAAATTTATTTCAGTTTTTGAAAAATACATAATTTTAATCTCTCCGCATATGATTAATGGATAGGTGTTCCAAATGGTTGAGTTTTTGTTGCTTCTTAAACTTCTTTCGTTTTAAAATTAAACGCATTCCAAATTCTTTTTATTTGGGGCACTATTGAATTAAGACATTCAGACGTCTGGTAAACCATTTTAATTAGTAGATTAACAAATCCATATAAATGCTCAACTCTTGATAATGCACAGAAAAATCTTATGAAGAAAGGATTCTGACAAGTAGTTGCAAAATTAATCTAATTTAAAATATAGTCAAATAATTCTTTTTATTTATTTATTTTTATATAAACCAAAGGTATTCACCGTCGAAAATAGTGACTAATTCCTCTGTCGCAGCTCCTCTACTTAAGGGTAAACGGCAGGTCACAAAATATTTTATATACCTAAAAGTGAGATTCAAACCCTCATCACTTAATTAAGGGATCAAGTGATGAATTATTAGGTCACACTGATGTAGTTAATAATTCTTTTTATTTATATACAAGATGAAATGAGATTATAGGAAAAAAAATATCACATGCTCTTTTTTAATAAAAATAAATAAACTTCTTTACCTAACCATTTGATCTATTTTTTTTTTTGGCCAAACCATTTGATCTATTTATCCACGGAGACAATACTTTTTAAATAATTTTTAGCTTTATCAATCCTAAATATTCTTAATCCATTTCAACTTCATAGTCTCTATAAGTGCTGTTACCTAAAGTTGATATTATTATCCTAACAACTCTCCATTATCATAAAGATCAGCTTCACATTATACCCAAAATGCAACATGATAACGACCGCAGAGAAGAAAATATGAATTTCTTATCACTACATATACTTTTCAATCAAATATTTTATTAAATAATTGAGTTGCGAAACCTAATTTAAAGGGTCTTGTCGATTAATTAATAATAATATATGACAATAATTCGGGCAAAGCATGGGACATGTATCTAACATTATGAATTCAAACAGGGCCTATATATCAGTTGTTCAAAAAAAAAAACAGGGCCTATATATACTTGAATAAAATCTTCTAGATTGAATAAGACGTACATACGTAACAAAAATTAATGTATATATATAGTACAAATATATAAAAACTTTTATACCATATTTATGCTTAATTGCCTTATAACAAATTAAAAAGTCATTTGGTATGACAATTTCAATCACCGTTGCCGGTGTAATACATAAACTTAAAAAGAGAATTCTTATTATTCTTAAGTACGGACCCTTTTTGTTCTTCTTTCTAGTTATTTGATTTGAATTTTGATCGTTCAATGAGTGTTCGAATTTCTTTTACTGTACTTCTTACATGTATTCATTGAAGATTCACTAACCGCATTTGAAATTTAATGAAAAAAAACATATACAAAAAACTTAATCAAGATTTGTTGTTTTTTTTTAATTAATAGGTATCATCCATTATAAATAATTTTAAGATAAATTACAAAATGGTCCTTATGGTTTTGCCTATCTACATGATGGTATAACCTTATGATTAAAATTTTTTTAAATTGAACCTGTAATTTGCATTTTTAACACATGAAGGCTGTGTTGTAAAAAATTAACTACAAATGATAAGTGAAAATGTTGTTTCAGTCTTTAATTAAGGACCAAATGAAATATAGTGCAAATAGGACGGGCCAAGATAAGATTTTTCAGCTACCATCCGCCATTTGCTAATAATTTTTGACAGTAGAGCCTATGTTAACGATACAAATCACATGTCTCAATTTAAAATTCTTTTAATCACTGAGTTGCTATGGTGTATTGTGTTGATAGGTCTATAAAAGTATGCGGTTATATTTGATTATACTATCAAAGTTTTTTTTTTGTCGATTGTACTCTCAAAGTATGAGGTCAGTTTCAATTATACCCCTAAGTTTTTTTAAGTCAATTATACCCCCAATTTTTTTTTTCTTTTTTTGTCAATTGTATCGTTAAATTTGGGGTTATTTGAGAATACAATTGACTCAAATATGAAACATTGAAGGTATAATTGGCTAAAAGAAACTTTAGAGGTCTTTGGGGGTACAATTGACCCAAAAAAACTTTAGTTGTACAACTAAAAATGACCGCATATTAATAATCCTTCAAAAATATTAATGTTTATCCCACTTAAACTTTTATGTATCAAAAAAATACATTTAGATAGGGAGTTGAGATAGAGACAAAGGGATTTGCCGTAAGACGTTTGACAAAAGTGTTTCATTTGAAGTTGCGTTGTGTAACTGTGCTTGCTTGTGATTGCATAATTAATTTGCACTTACCAAAATGTTAAGAGTCATGGGGTTAATTTGTCTATATGTGTGTGTTGTGTGTGTAATGTGTATGTATATATGTATAAGAGGAAACCTATTATTTGGTCCATTTTTTTTCACAGTTTCAATTATTTGGTCCCTGCATTTTTTAAATAGACTATTTGGTCCCTAAAAAATTACAAATGTCAACTCGTTAATCTCTATAACATATTTTTGTTACTAATACTAATGACCTGGCCGTTAAGTGCACATGTATCACGTTAAATGTTACATAACTATTTAGGACTACTTAGGGTTTGAGATTTAAGAATGCTTCAATAGTTTCATGCTTTATGGAAGCTGCTTCATGTGTAATACAAATATTTTAGTTTGACTCAATTTTTGGTCGGCTTATTTGTGTCTGTTAGTTCGGTTTGGTTGGTTTAATTAGGTGACTATGATGTCAAAGTGGCATTTAACAGCGCCATGTAAGCATTTAACGGATTTAACGGATTCTAACTGACGGTCTAAATAGTTGACAATTAAGATAAATGAGGGACTGAATAGTCTATTTCAATAAATAAGAGATCAAATTGTTAACTCAATAAAAAAGAAAGGACCAAATAGTAGGTTTGCTCTATGTATAATAATATATATGGCCATATGCATTCTAATGCGTGGCGTAAGTGTGAAGTCCAACGTCTAACATGCGCATCTCTCTACCTTGCACGTTTTGTGATCATCCTTCTTAAGCAAAACCCACATGCATGTGGGAGCCATTTACATAGATATTTTTATATCTTTTTTTTTTTTTTCTACTTTTAATCTTAACTCAACTCTTTAGATTATATTAATGATTTCTTTTTTTAAAAAAATATAATCACATTCTCGATTTAGTTTTTGAAGGGTGATTTGAGTACAATAATTGTAATAAAATCATTTATATATTTTCTACATTTTATTGCGTTACCAATTAATAAATGCACTGCTCAATTTCACTTCTGAGTCTCTCTACCTCTTCCTCATCCCTATCCTCATCCTCTTATTTCTTGAGAGTATAAACCAAAGCATATTAATTTCTTATTTATTGATTATAATATTATTATATTAATTTCCAGATCAATATATAATAATTGATGCGTGTTTTAACAAATTTATGTCGGCGGTTTTGACCCAAGGACGACGGTGACTACTGTCCACACTTATGTCATGGAATTAAACTCAGAAATATTCAACATATTAGAATTTAGAACATATGACTATGTATTATATATTGTTTTGTACTTTTATCTTCCTCTCACACCCACTCCTTTTGGAGTTATCTTTCTATTTCCAAAATTCTAAACCTAATTAGGCCGGTGACTAAACAAAAGCGGTAAATTATATATATTTTATTTTTCTTAAAAAGCACATTAATCAATGATGGGTCTCTTTCTTTAATTCAATGACCACAAAATATATTCAGGAAATAAAATAGAATAATCTTTAAAAATTCATGGACTAAATAATTTATCTTCAACTAACAACAAATTTTTATGTAGAGTTTGATAAATAATTTCAACAGTAAACCGTACATTAAAAAAATAAGATAATTATATAAAAAAATAATTTGTTTGAAAGATATTTTTTTTAATTTTATTTTTAAATTTTTATACTACAAAAAATATTACCCATATATATACTAGAAAAAGGACCAAAATGTATATTTTATGGGTATGAATTATTTAGTTTTTTGAATTTTGTTTTTCAATTGTTGCACTACCAAAAATAGTACCCATATATATATACTCGAAGATGGACCAACATGTATATTTCTTTGGTATGAATTATACATTTTTTTCCTCATTATTGGTTTTGAATATCATACACTACAAAAAATATTTTTCATACATATACTGGAGGAGGGACCAAAATGTAATTTTTTGGGATTGAGTTATATATTTTTTCTTATTACTGTTATTGATTTTTTTCTTATATTTTTACATCACAAAAAATATTACCAATATATATACTGGAGGAGAGACCAAAATGTATATTTTTGGAATCTTAATTATATATTTTATATCGTAGACCAAAATGTAAATAACATGGGCTGAATTATTTTATTTTAAATTTTGACGATAAAAAATATTACTAATATAATTTAAAAAATAGAAGAAGAATTACCAATATATACAAAGTTATATATTTTAATGATTCGCATATTGATTTGCTGAGTTGGTATAATTCTAAGGATTAAAATTTTTATTTTAAGTAAATTAATATAAATTATATATAATATAATATATTTTTAAAATATAAAATATTTATATATTATTATATACGAGTGTGACATATATATATATAATATTATTATTATGATATAATACGTATATTATAATTATAAAATATATGTGTATGTGAGAGAGAGAGGGGAAAAAATAGTAAGAAATAATAAATGTAGAGAGAAATATGTAAGTGTAATAAATGAGGGTATTAAAAATTACCATTTTGTCAAATAATTTTTTTATATTTGTATTAGAGTATAAGTAATTATAGGTTTTTGAGTAAGGGTATATTAGTAATTGAATATGAAAAGTGTAATGAAATAATGTTGTAATGAAATAATAATTTTGTAATGAGTTTGTAATTGGTAAACAAACAATTATGTTGCACTGTAGCTCAAGTTATGTATTGAAAATGGAGATAATGAATTTGTAATGAAGTTATAATTAGTAAACAAACACACCCTAAGTTTGCATTACTTGAAATCTTGAATTACTTGACACTTTTGAATAAATATTTTTTTTAAAGCTTATGAGTTGTCTGTCAATTTATTTAAAAGTTAAGAAAATTAATTTGTTTGTCAATTTTTAAAATTCAATTTTTTTGTCAAATTAAAAAGTTCAGGAAATATGTATATTAATTTTTAAAACTCAAGGCTATTTAATATCTCTAACCTAAAACTTAATTAAGGATTGTAAATGCATTATAGTTTATTCAAAAATATAAGTTACACATTTCATTTCATTACAATGAGTGATGATTTATAATATACAAGTATATGATCTATAGAAAACTAGTGAGACTAAAAAAAGTCAGTTTTAAACCCAACTTAAATTGTTTATAGAATAAACTAAAAATTGAGTCCTTGAAAGATCATCGAGCTGACAACTCGGTTCCTAAAAGATTAAAATATACAATTTAGTCCCTAAAAGATCAAAACGATATACTTTTTAGTCCCTAAAAGATCAAAACGGTATACTATTTAGTCCATGAAAAGGACTAATTAGTATACCGTTTTGATCTTTCGGGGACTAAATTTTATATTATGATCTTTCAGGGACCGAGTTGTAACCTCGGTGATCTATCAGGGACCAAATTGCTAGTTTACTCTTGTTTATAATAACATCACAAAATTAGTGTGTAATTTTTTGAAAACAAGAATGGAAATATATAGCTAGCTAGAGTAGTAGTAAGTACTAGAAAGCTCCATGTGATCATAGTAAAAAATAGTAGAGAGAGAGAGAGAGAGAGAGAGCCCTGGGATTTGGGAGGAAGAAAAAGAGGCACGTGGAAGGAGTGTGTATGAATGCGAATTGTAATGTTGTTGTATTATTAATTTATATATGTTATGATGATTTATATTCATTGTGATTGGTATGTATGAATGTAGTATATAGATCCATGTGTATTGGAGAGTATTGATTTGGGGTCACAATGGAAACATATAGCCGTCAAAGGCGACCACGTGTCCCGGAAAGGAGTTTACAACTTGGATTGTGTCATGCCACGTGCCAATGCATCTCGCACTAAAAACCAAAACAATACATTTGTTGGTGTGTGGTCCTATACTCTATATATGTATGTATGTATGTATGTATATACTTGTTGTAGTTATATCAATCAAGACTTTGAATCTCATCTAACCCCAAAACTCAAAGCACTGAAACGTTGACCACTTACTTCATCAACTTCTTCCTACTATTCAACGTAACTCCTCCCTTAATTCACTCCACTTCTCCATTTTGCCCTTCTCTATTAATTCACTCCTACACTATAGTTTCTTTAACCTAAATACTCCTATATACAAGAGGACAAGAGGATTCTAATTTCTAACTTAGATTTTGACTTTAAGGAAATTTTGAGGAGTTTTTCTTTCCAATTAAAATTTCA
>QANZ01029049.1:4930-15334 GCA_003254925.1 Chamaecrista fasciculata | reverse complement strand
TCTTTTTTTTTTTTTTCTAACATTGAGATTTGAGAAGTGCCTATTTCTCAGTGCAACACGAACAAGAAGTCAAGAAGATAAAATCCTCAAAGTCTGAGCTGCCGAAATAATGTTTGTAGTGTATTAAAATATATTTTATTTTTTCATTTTCTTGTTCAAAGCACCACTACTTTTACCAATAAAGCTGAGCATAGTTACACTTACAAGATATTTAATATTAGATAGTTAATTTTTTTTAAGGAAGATGTTTTAAACCGATTAAAACTTCATTTTGATTGTCAAACTATAGGATAAATTTCATTTTGGTCTTGAAACTATTTTTGTTCTATTTTAGTCCTCAAATTTTTACATTTATTTCATTTTAGTCTCTAAAATATGATTTCGTCTGATTTTTCTCATTATTTCTAACCTAGACAATTCATAATGAAAAAAGAGAATGAAAATTTGCATTATGAATCACAAGTTAAAGGTAAGAGTAAATTACACTTTGGTACCTTGAGGTATGGACCGGTTCCACTTTGGTATCCTGCTCTTTCAAAAGTAACATTTTAGTTCCCTGTTCTATTTATCGTTAACACTTTGGTACCTAAAATTCTTTTTTCGTTGCCTTTTGACGAAAAAAAAAACACTTGTAGGTCACGTGCATAGTAAAAAACACAAAATTCACCATCCTAAACTCAAATTTCACAATTCAGCCTCAAAAGAACACGAAAACCTCTGCCTTCAAGTACATGTTGAATCGTGTTTTTTGGAGGCTGAATTGTGTTTTTAGTTGGCTGAATCGTGAAATTTAAGTTAAGGATGGTGAATTTCGTGTTTTTGACCATGTACATGATCTGCACATGTTTTTTTCGATCAAGAGGCAACGAAAAAAAAGTTTTGGGTACAAAAGTGCTAACAGCGAATATAACAGGGTACCAAAATGTCACTTTTAAAAGAATATGATACCAAAGTGAAACCGGTCTATACTTGAGGGTACCTAAGTGTAATTTTCTCTAAAGATAAATTTGTAGTTAGTAGTTACTTTTTCTTTCAAATAATGAATTTTTTTTGTCTTTATACCAACTCACTTATTAGGACACATATGACAGAAAAATAATCTATATCAACTCTCTAAATTAGAAATAATAGCAAAAACTAAACAAAATGATATTTTGGAGGCCAAACAAAACAAATGCGAAAATTTTAAGATCTAAACGAAATAAAAAAATAGTTATAAGAGCAAAATGAAATTTATTCTATCATTTAGGACCAAAATAACTATTTGACCTTTTAAATTCAAGTCACATTATGGTAACTAGAAATTCACTTCAATAATTTTTATATTCCGAAAAAAATCAACATTAATTTCCAAATTAGATAACATTTTTTATATTTAAAAACTTAATAAGTATTTGGATAGAGTAATAATTAATTATTTTAATTTTCATAACTGAATTTTTAGCGTTTGAGTTTTTTTTTACTAAAAAGATATTCTTATTAAAAGAACCATATTCTTAATGTAGAATCTATCAGTTCAAAGAAAAATTATTTAACCAATAAGAATTGATTTAAGTGAAAAGAGGTTTTGTATCACTCAAGTAAAGTTTCGGATTCAAAATTTTGTGATTACAGTTATCTCTATCGAAAAATTCTCCAAAAGGCAATAAAAAAAAATCATTCATTTGTCTAGAGTACTTGATTATGTAGGAAAAATTGGTTTGAGTAATAGCTACTCAAAATTTTCATTTCTTTTTTCTTATCTATAATGGTTCAGTGTAGTGGTTGTCAAACGACATCTTGAGTGAAAGAATTAAAGTTTAATCTTTAGAGTTAACATTGTTAGGAGAGTTTTAAATGATTC
Source organism: Chamaecrista fasciculata (assembly GCA_003254925.1). NCBI lineage: Eukaryota > Viridiplantae > Streptophyta > Magnoliopsida > Fabales > Fabaceae > Chamaecrista > Chamaecrista fasciculata. Next base: position 13,491 of record QANZ01029049.1, on the reverse strand, counting down.
ACTCCCTGATCCAAATAAGACTAGTTTTCACCTCAATAATTACTTATTAAACTGTTCATTGTTTAATAAGTGAGAAAACTTGATATATTAAAAAGAGGCAAAAGCATTCTTTTAGTTATTAATTTTGTTCTTAATCTTTTTATAATCAATTTTAACTCTAATATTTCACATTTTGGTTAACTTTATCCTTTAACTAGCTTGTTTTAATAAATTAATAACAAACTTCATCTTATTTTTCAATATGAGTTAGAATTTGAGTTTTTTTTTTTTAACAATTTTACATTACATGTCATTAATCACGTAGATTCATTCGTTAACATTTGATTAACGTAAAAGAAAATGATAAAATTGACCAAGATTTGAAATATTAGAGACGAAATTAACCGCAAAAAGAAAACGATTGGAGACGAAATTAACAGTTAGTGTAAAGTTTAGGGACTAAAATGGTACTTTTGACTAAACTAAAAAAACCAAGAAAAACTGAAAAAGAACAAACTTGTATAATGAGAAAAGCAGGGCGTTTGATACCCATTATTGTGTCTCTCTCATAAGGCATAATTAAGCACAACCTCCACTTTATAAAGTTCATTCATATACCTTCATCTCCAGCTAATACCATCCATACCCACAACTTTCTTTCTTTCTTTCTTTCTGTCTTTATATACTCTCACTCTTTCTTCCTTCCTCATTCCATTCTTTTCTCTTCTTTCTCTCCCAATTCCTCTGTTTCAGGTTAGCTTTCTTCTCTCTCTCTCTCTCTCTCTCTCTTACTTCTTCTACCTTATATACAAGCTTTTTTACTGCTTGCCATTTCTGGGTTTTGTTTACTTTTCATGGTTGTTCAAATAATGCCAAGTTAATTAGTTTGTGATTTTTCTTTTTTCTTTTTCTTTGAGTGTCTAGATCTGATGATATGATGTGCATTGTGGCACTGTGTGTTTGTTTGCTTGACTGCTTTCTTTGACTGGGTTTTTTTTTACCTAAAAGGGTTTCTCGGAAAATGAGCTTGTAACGGATTCGATTTGAGAATTTCAAAATTAAGCATTAAACCCCTTTTTTTTTTGCTTTGGGCTTCTGATCTGAATTATTTTCTCTCTCTCTCAAATCTCAATCGAGCACATTGATTTTTATACATTATTTGCTTGCATCGGATCTGCATTTTCACATCTCTCTCTCTCTTTCTTTCTTACATTTCATTTGCATTTTCTTTCATTTTGCACACTTAGATCTTCATTTATGCGGTTCCAATCCTCTTCATTACAGTAAACTTTTGTAAGATCTGGTTAATTTCAGTCATTTTGTTAGTGTGGCCATAGATGTTAGTAAAAAGGGAAGTAAATTCAGCATAAATATTAAGAGGGTCTCTAATGCATCTTGGAGATTGCATTTGAACTTGGATCCACCATTTTTCACATAAAAGTTTTCTTCTTCTGTTGAGGAAAATCTTGCTATATGGTTCATAATATATAAATGAATCTTCAATTTGGCCCTCCTATATTTTCTCTAGAATATAACAGTAAATCTAAGAAGACTATTTTTTTAAAAAAAAAAAAAATTCTAACAAGACTATATAAATAAATAACGAGTTAAAAAAGCACCTTTTTTTTTCTATTGAGGAAAATCATGTTATGTTTTATAACACTAGTAGATAAGTGAATCTTGATCAATTTGGCCATCCTATAATTTTCTCCAATGTGTATGACATTAAATCTAACAGTCTATTAAATTGGACACCATATCTGAGATGTGAATTATCAATAACTCCCAACCCCAAATATTGATTTCACTCAACATTTTTAGATCTAACATTATGGATCCTTATTTTTTTTTCCTACAGGAATTTGGAGAGATTAAACATTTTATATTGTAAATATGGAATTCTCCATGATCCTCACTTTTAGCACTACCCTGCTGCTGCTTCTTTTCTCACCATCACTTGCCAAAACAGGCAAACCTGCAGCTAGCCCACCCTCCCCACCCTTGAGCCCTACCCCAACCCCGGCTCCGGCCCCGGCCCCGGCCCCGGCCTTTGTGAACCTCACCGACCTCTTAACGGTGGCCGGCCCCTTCCACACGTTCCTCGGCTACCTCGAGTCCACCAAAGTCCTAGACACCTTCCAAAACCAAGCCAATAACACAGAAGAAGGAATCACTATCTTTGTCCCCAAAGATAGTTCCTTCTCATCATTGAAAAACCCTTCACTTTCCAAACTCACACAAGACCAGCTCAAACAAGTCCTTCTTTTCCATGCTTTGCCTCATTTCTATTCATTAGCTGACTTCAAAAACTTGAGCCAAGTGAGCTCAACTTCAACTTTTGCTGGTGGGGATTTCACTCTCAACTTCACTGATGATTCTGGGACTGTCCATATAAACTCAGGATGGTCAAAAACCAAAGTGTCCAGTGCAGTACATGCCACTGACCCTGTTGCTATATACCAAGTTGATAAGGTCCTTCTTCCAGAGGCCATTTTTGGGACAGATATCCCTCCAACACCGGCCCCGGCACCCGCCCCGGAAATAGCACCGGCTGCTGATTCACCAGATGCTAAATCTGGAGATGCTAAGAAATCTGCTTCATCTCCTTCTTCTTCTTCACCTGATAAGTCATCCTCTTACAGGGTCATCTTCAGTTTTGGCAACTTTGTTATGGGAATTTTTGGAGTGGTGGTGATGTTCTTGTGAAGAGAAGAGAATTATTGGGGGGTTTATTATTAATTGAATCTTTAATTTAAATTCAGAATTTTATTATGGTTCGTTGTATATCTGGATTTGATGCATTTTGCTGCTTTCATTTGAGGATTCATATTTTTTTTTTTGGGTTGAACATACATGAGTTTATTGATTTATATATGTATGAATGAGAATGTGATTTATTTTCTGTTTTGATATTAGATTTGTTGAACTTAATAGTATATATATATATAGCATGTGGTTAATTGGCATCTTTATTATACTTAGGGACAGCTGTATATATTGCTTATGTTTTTTTTTTTTTAATACCCTTCATCACTTCATTGCCATCGCCAAGGTACTTCAGAAATAAATAAATAAATAAAAGATGTTTGGCCAAAATATATTTCAGGAAATTATTGATCTATCAAGATGAATAACTACAATATTTATTTGTTCTTCCAAAATGAAGGAGGAGATGAAAACAATGATTTAAAATCTGAAGGAGACAGTCTGACATAATAATTGAAAAGAAAAATGAGTTGGGTGAGGAATTTGATTTGTTTGGGTGCTTAGACTAAAAGAGGTCAAACAAATATTCAGATGTAAAATCTGCTTCACCAAATTCAAAATCTGGAGATGCTAAGAAATCTATTCGTCTTCTCTCCTTCATCTTCTTCACCTCATAATTCATATGTAACAAGGAGTGTTTAAAACATCGCACCGATGCCGATGAAGTTTGACTTATTTGGTCACTTTCCGCCATGATAATTGTATAATTTGGGTTCGATTTCTGGTGATGTGTTATTTAGTAAGTTATCTATAAGTACGTCATCTCCTCACTTAAATTTTCCTTTTAAAAGAAAAAAGAAAAATCAGACCGGTTGAATGGAAGATTAGAGAGGTGTCCAACTTGAGTCACTTTCCGATCTTGATTTTTATTTTCCATTTTTTTGTTTTTTTTTATTTTTTTGTTTTTAGGTAAATTACACAAAAGGGTCATGTGGTTTGGCCCAAATAAGGTCCCTGTATTTAAAACGTGTCAAATATGGTCCTTGTGGTTTACTCCGTTAACAAAAAAGGTCTTGAGGTATATTTTCGTCCAAAATTTGACGAAAATCTTAGCTAATATACTATTTTATGACTCTAACTATTAATTTTTATGCGTTTGACTCCCTATTTGTATGAAATTTGACGGAAATCTTAGCTAAAATACTATTTTAAGATCCTAATTATTACTATAGAACTTTTCTTTTTTTTGTGTCAAAGTCCTTCTCTCATACAAATAGGGAGTCAAATACATAAAAATTAATAGTTAGGGTCTTAAAATAGTATTTTAGCCGAAATTTCTATCAAATTTTGGACGAAAATATACCTCAGGATCTTTTTTGTTAACGGAGCAAACCACAAGAATCCTATTTGACACTTTTTAAATCACAGGGACCCTATCTAAAAATGGGCCAAACCACAGAGTCCTTTTTGTGTAATTTACCCTATTTTTTTTTATATTTATGAGTCAAATACTGGAAAATATTGATTATTAATGGCAAAAGTACTAATTTCGTCCTTAATCTTTGTTTGTCGTCAATTTCGTACTTAATCTTTTTTTATTAATTTTATATTTATATATCACTAGTCACATAGATTTCGTCGTTAATAATTGGTTAAAATAAGAGTAACGGATAAAATTGACTAAAATATGAAACATTGAGAACGAAATTGACAATAGAAAAAGATTGGAGGACAAAATTGATAATTAATATAAAGTTTGAAGATGAAATTAATACTTTTACCGTTTTTTAACCTAAAGTTAATAGAGAAAGTGATTATGAAATAGCACTTAGGGATAACAAATATAAGATCTTAGGAAACTATCCCTAAAAACTAACTATTAGTTGGATAGTTCAAAGTCTAATAAAATGCCTTACATACATTAACAATTTTTCCCATATATGACCTTACATTGCATCCTCCATAAGAACCGATGTCCCTACAATTAAATAATACCGCATTTTGTCTTTTTCTGTTTATACATAATTTGGGCGCAATTTACTGCTTTGGTTTAAATTTACAGTTTTCTCTTTGTTGCTTGCTTCAACATATGCGTTGTTAATTTTTTTTTTCTTTTTGTGGAATATGCGTGGTTGAATTTTATATGTATGAGAATGTGATTTTGTGTGTATTATGATATCAGTTTTGTTCATCTTTAATTGCATGTGGTTGTCACATTATTTATATACATGTGGCAACAGCTGTATGAATACCTGCTCTACATGTGGTTGAATTATTTTAATTAATAAGTAATTGATACAACTAGCCCTTATGAATTACTAACACTTTGACATGATAATGATATATGAAAGACTAAAAGCAGAGCACATCTTGTGGTTGTCTGCCACGTGTCACTGTGACTTAAATTGTCATAAAAACTTTTTATGACTATTCGACCAATGAATGTGCTCCACGTCTTTTATCATTTTATTTAATATTTTTAGATGACCAATTTATATACACATGTCAATCATGACACTAAGAGAACCAATCACGTTTGATTTATATGCCAACATTGCAATTGAAAGTTTGACATGTGTTTATCACCCTTTTCGTCATATGAATTTCGTGTAGGCCAATTTTAGAATTCGCATGGGCTATTTATTATTGTAATACCCCAATGAATTATAGAAAATATTAAACGTAGTAATTTGTCTAAGATTAGATTATATAGTGAAACTAGAAGTCACTGTGAGCTTGTGGTTAAATTTTGAGAGCAAATAAAACTAACATTTTCACATGACCTTGTGCTTTGACACCGTAATAGAATATTTTTGAGTAAGAAACAGTAATGGATAGAGATAGAGTTTTCAAAAATAGGTTGCATATTTGGGATCTACTATTCGCAACGAATCTAACGATATAAATTTTATTGGAAAATTCTATTTTTAAATTTTCATGTTTTAAGGGGCTATTTTGAAATAAATCTATTTTTTTCTGGACTGAAATAGCAATTTTAGCCTATGAATGATTCTTATTTCCTCTTGAATTCTAGAACCTACGAATCTCACATCCCTTAAAATGAAAAAGATAAAAAAAAAAAGGGGGAAACCAAATCGTGTCTTTCATTTCCTTCATTCCTACTCACACACGTTCCTTCTCCTCTCCCTTCCACCTTCGCCGTTGACGTCGGGTCACCATCCGACCACCGTCGCCGGCAGCGTCTTGCCACCGTCGGACCATCGGCGACCTCCGTAGCAGCCGCCGTCGTTGCTCTCTCTCTTCTCTCCTTTGTCTTGAGTGAGTTTGGTCACTACCTTCCATTCTTGTCTAAGGTTCCATAAACTTCAATCTATTGGTTTTGCTGGAAATTTATGCTGTATTGTTGCTCATTGTGATGTATTTCAACATTCATAAATCTTGATTTAAGCTTGGCTCACTTCCATCAATTTGGAACTAATAGGGTTTTAGAACAAACCATGAAATCTAGTTTTGACTAAATCCTCATGCTTTCTTGAAATTAATGGTTTGGATGAGCTTAGTGGATGATTTTGATGAGTCCTAATGCATTGATTTGAATCCATAAGGTGTATTTTGAAACTAGAGTACCATGTATAAAACTTTAAAGTTTCAATTTAGTCCCTAAGGGTGATTTCTATGGTTTTCTTGAACTAAAAGGGGTTTTTACGAATTTGTGGAGAATTTTGAAACTATAATCTTGTATTTAAAATATGAGAGTTGAATTTTGACATCATGGTTGGAGTTGAAAAGTGTGGGTTTCAATCTTGATAGATGATATATTAGTAATAAACTTTTTGGAAAAACATGATAATTGGAAATCATTTGTTAATGCTCCCAAATATTAACCCAAGTTCTCTTAGAATTAGATTGGTGCCTTGCAATTGGTGTAGTGTCAAAGTTGTTGACATTGAAAATGAGGTTATAGCTTGAGAAGGCTCATGACATATCAAAGTTATTGGTAAGATGTCACTTGATGAGTTTGTAGGTTAAGAGTATTCTAATAGGATGAATGTGTTTGTTATCAAATTTAGGTACTCCCGCCTTTATCTCAAGTTGAGGTAGTAAATTGATTAGTGGGTTTTAGGTCATTGTGCATGACCTTCAGGTGAGTATCCTCTCTATTCTAGAACTTGTTTTATCATGCCTATGTGAAATATTTGCTGCATATTGTTTTTGGCAAGGTTAAAGTTTTTATGAAAATATGTTTGAAAAGCTTATTTGAGACTTATGTGTTTGTTATAATATTTTGATAAGTATTATGATGAAAATGAGATTTCTTTTTGTTTGAAAAATGTTTTTGGGCTGGTTGGGTGAATCGTTGGTTCTTTCGTTATGGGTACCAATTGGGCTTTCGGTCCCGGAGTCACACCATCCGTTGGCCAGGATGTGATGTGGGCATGGATCTAGGCTTTCGGGGACGTGCCAGAGTGGCATGGTTCTAGGCTTTCGGGGTCGTGCCACGGTAGACCGTCTCCAACCCTTGAGGTGGGGAGTCTATTCGTTCTCGCGGGATAGGCCATTTGCAGGACCTTCGATTTCACTCACCAGTAACGGGGGGATAAAAATGTATTTCAGATTTGCGAAATGACTTTGAAAGATTACAAATTTGGAATTTATGGAATTTTTATTGGATGTTCAAGTGTGTGACCTATATGATCATTCGAATTACGATTTGTATTTTTATATGTGGCTATACGATGACTTCGGTTATGAAAGGTGATGATAAAGATGCTTGACTTGTTTATGTGTTTTGAAATATGATCGTACTATGTGCATGCATTATTATTTTGAAACTGGTGGAGATACCTTGCCCTCCACGACTAGAATAGATTGGATTACTCACTGAGTCTCTTGACTCACCCCGTTGTTATTTACCATTTCCAGTTTCAGGTTGCAAGTACGATCTCCTAGAGCTGTCTAGACCTTCTGAAGTTCCACACACTTGTTCGTGTGGATGTCTTGACTCTGATATATCGTTTTATGCATTTCCTTCTAGTGTTGCTCCGTTAGAATTACAGACAGGGAAATGTGAAGCTTATTTTACGAAAAGTTGTAATTACGAGTAACGAATTGTTCATTAATGTAGGAGTAGAATTTATGAATTTATGTCATGGAGGTATGTGTTAGGCTCACGGGTTATAGGGTTCTATTTTGTGGTCTGTGCCGGTCACGGATTCCGTTAGGGGGTCGTGACAATTATGATTACAAAATTATGATCAAGACGGATCACACAATAACCTATATTTAGAATGATTTTTACAATGTATTCAATTAAATATGATTTTGGCCAAGTCATAATTTAATCGAATTGATTTGTAGTGAATTCATTTTAAAAACATACCATATCTGATTAATACTGCTAATTAAAAAATTATCATTCCCATCACAATTTTTCCAGTATAAAGGTCCCATGATCAGTGTTGTGCCAACACCAAAATTCCACGCCGTAATTTTTTTTTCTAAACGGATTTTTAGATATGCGAGTATGATGAACCAAAAATTTGATCGCGTTTCGGCATTCGACCCAACTTCACAATCAAGGTTCGCATTGTTCGTTTATGGCATCGGGCATCGTACAACTATGATAAATCAGCGGATGCAGGCGAGGGCATGATCGAATTTGTGCTTTGTGACAATGAGGTGATTTGTGATTTATTAATTTGTATATTATATAATGCATTTTCATAGCTGTATTAATCTTTATTATACTCTAATGAGTCTGGAAATTTTAATTTTTTATAGAATGGATTAATCGAGGGAGTCATACAGAGCCGTTGTATGAAAAAATTTAAGCGAGAAGTCAAAGAAGGTCAAGTGTACATTATGTCGCAATTCGGAGTGGGTCACAATACGAGCAATTTTCGTGCTACCCATCA
>QANZ01029043.1:0-22135 GCA_003254925.1 Chamaecrista fasciculata | reverse complement strand
AAAGAAACTTGGGTGTCAACTTGTAACTTTTCTTAAAATCCAGAAAAAGGACCAATCTGAATTTTCTCCCAAAATTTAGAAAAGGACTACTTTTGTAGTTTTCTTCAACACCAAAATTAAAATTCTTAGTTTCCTTCCATTACCGAAACAACCCTAAGCCCAAACCATCAACCACAAACTTAACGAGCATCAATAACAACATCATCTAGCACACTTTCTCACAACTCCACATTTTTAAGCAAACTATATGAATTCTAAAACTTGAATTCAAGAAAATTTCACAATATCTTGAAAACATAAACCACCATCAAAAATCATGAAACCCTAAGCAAACATAGGATGAAATGCAGCTTTGAATGAGGAGAGAAAGAATAAACCCTACCTAGAGACGATTTAGTCCTTCAAACTCCAAATTTCTGCATAACTACCAAAACTGACGTCATTTTCGATCTCAAATATCACTCAATCCAACCGTTGGAATTTCGAACTGGAACCAGGGTTAGCTTCGTCTCGTTCTAAGCTTCGATTCGAGGGGTAGAATGTCGAAAACGGATCGTTGGATGCAAAGATATCCGCCATTCTTTCTCACTTCCTCCACTTTCGTCACTCTGTTTTTTTTCCTGCGAAAATTTCCTTCTCCTCTCCTCGGCCAAACCCTCTATTTCTTCCTCTTATAATTGTATTTCAAAACACTTAGGGGAAAACTACATTTCTTCCCCCCAATCTTTCTAGTTATTATACTTTAAACTCAAAACATTTATTTCCTTTCTAAATTGATCATTTCAAGTTTCAAATCATTTCTAAACTTTTCTCACACACCTTCTTTATTCTATTTTAATCCCTTTCATAATATTGTAGACCACAAATCATTCTCTTTTATTTTCTAAATACTTCTAAATCTTTCAATTTAGTCCTTTATGAATTCCAACTCAACATTTACCCCATATTTCCACTCATCTTACCCTACTTTATTCCCTTCCCCCAACATCCTCTAAGAAATTACTCTCTTATAATTGTTTAAGATCACCCAAACTTCATTTTTTTTCTAATAAGTCCTTTTTCAAAAATCGGGGTGTTACATTCTTCCCCTCTAAATAAAATTTCGTCCCCGAAATTCATCATCAACGATTGTCTTTCGGTGAAAAACATTCAGAACCATTCTATCTTCACTCTCATTGGAATACATACATCCCTCTAATACCCCTTTAATGTTTTTCATCATAGATTTGAGCTACTTCTTCCAAAAAAAAAAAAAAAAATTTCGTTCGTTCTAATTAGCTTTCTAACTTGCATTAAGCCACATGCGCCTCCAAATGTTCTATTCCTTAATTAATTCCATCATAACACCTTTTACAGTCAAAACAATACTAAGAAATGTTGATCAAATTCTTCATATATTACTCCAACTTCAATCTCTACTTTCATTATTAAATCATCACCACAAGGTTTAGGGCTAAACTTGTTATACCTTCGCTGCGCAACTCTGATTGACTAATCATTGAGACTAATTCTAGCTCCTCCCCTATCTATGACCAATATACAAATAATTATCTTTAATAATTCATGTTCTTTTCTTAACATTATTATCTTTTATCTCCAGTTGCTTCCATGAGCTGTCAATTTCTCGTCTTAGGATTAAACATGCTACGACTCCGATAATTTTCCATTTCACTGAAACAACCGACACCTAATTCTTTCTTACAATTATGGCCACGGCTAAAACACTTTTTGTGACCAGAACTCATACAAAGTTCCATTCTATTCGAATCTCTGAAAATTATTTTCCTTTGATCTCTGGGTTTACGAACTCTGTAAAACCTCTACACATTTACAACGAAATAATTCTCGAACAAACGCCCTTCATTCATTTTTTTTTTCTTAATTCCATTTCAAACATCGCTAATTTTTTTTTTAATGATTACTACATTTATCCTCTGTTAACACCAATTTTCTTTGTTTCTCACTTCACTTATCTCCGTTCTCTTCAAAGTATAAATATTCAATAGTTCTGTCACTACGTTGCAACACATCAATTTCTCAAAATTTCAGATCACTTAGACAACCCCCAACCTGCCTCATATCAATTGTATCTTAAAATATTAAATTTTCCAAAACTTTCACCATAACACCACTTGCAGCCGAAATGATATTAAAGAATTTTAACCAAATCGCTCAAATTCGGCTCCATTTCAAACCTTATTCTNCAACCAAACCCGTACCTAGCCTGTATGGCTACCCTGCTACGGGTAACGTTGGACTAGGCCAAAGTTTGACAACTACAATGCCAGAATAGTCAAGACCTCAGGTCTAAGGCTATCGTGACAGGTGTACAGGAGAGGCTCGCTTATGACTAAACCCATGCAGGACTCTCCGGGTCGGTCCAGCAATTTGTAACCCTTACATAATTGCACCATGACTCTCGAGAAGCATCTAGTGCATGTATCTCTATACACCGAGGTCATGCTGGTCTTGGTTCATTTACGTTCCCACGTGAATGATCGACCAGGGACAGTTTTAGATTAATTATCATATAATTAATCAAGGATTGTTATCATAGTAAACATACTAATAATATATAACCATTAATTTATCTCCATAAATTAATCAATATGTTCAAAACATATTTATAAAATGATTGGCCCTAGGGCACAATCTCCAACACCGAGGAGATATCACTTTTTGCTTCGACGACTGTGACGGTGGCAGAGGTGGCAGAGGTAGCAGAGGTGTAGAAGTTGTTGTCTGATCAGACTGTGGTGGTGAAGGAGTTGCTATGATCTGATCAGATGATGGTGGAGGCGAAGGCATAGGAGAAGGAGATGGTACAGTGGGTTCGCAGGGGGATGTTAGGGTTTGATTTGGTGAAGGTAGGGGCGTAGGAGATGGTGGTGGAAGAGAAGTTGTGGTAGTTTGTGATTGTGAAGGTGAGGGAGGGGGAGGGAGAGGGGATTGTGGTATACTCTGATCGGAGGGCGATGTTAGATTTTGATTTGGAAGAGACGTTGTGGTAGTTTGGGATTGTGGTTGAAAAAGGGAGGGAGTGGTTATAGACGACATAGTTGATTATTGAATTTGTTGGGAGCAAGTTATTGGTTGAGAGGGTGGCGGCGACAAAAGAGAAGAAGAATGAAGTGGGGGTGGTGGTGGTATGAGATGGGTATGGGGATCAGGTTTAAATAATGGGGCATACCCAGAGGCGTAACCGAAGTCTTTGCTTAGGAATAACCAATCTGAGTTGGCACGCACTCGCATCCATACTAAGAAAGAAAAATTTTCAAAAAAAAAAAAATAGCCTTCTTCAGATAAAGTTTCAAGATACTTTAAAATGCACAGTAAACAATACAAGGTGAGGTAACATTTCCAGCATATATATGGAACATGGCCAAAACTGCTAAAATGAATACCAAAATCAACATTTTCATAATGGAATTTCAAGTGTTCCTAAAAGAGTAGAAGTATAACAAGAATAAGATCAAATTAAACATTAGTATCAGTTTTAACCAAGATCCTCAATTAAGAACATTGTGAAAATGACCATAATAATCGACCTAAACTGTCAAAACTTTCTACATTCACAACAATAATACAACAGAAGCACAAGTGTGTGTGTGTGAGAGAGAGAGAGAGAGCAAGGAGTACCCCTCTCGGTGCCAGACCAAAATAAAAGTTGTACAACGTGAAACAGGAATGCTCGTGCAGAGAGAAGAATGGAAATAGAAGAAGCACGACTCAGAGACTATGAGAGCAAGGTCCACCATTCAATGCTGGATAACGCGACGAAGCATTCAAAAAAGGAAGCTAAGATAAATGTGGGTTTCGACACGGCACAACTTTGTGGAAAGGGCTCAAACGTGAAAATTGAAAAGGTGAAAATAAGGAAAAAAAAAAGGAAATAAAGGAAAATAAAACAAGGTAAAAATCTTTTTCCAAATTTTACATCAACTATAATTTCGTTTCATAACTACAAAATTTTAAAGAAATAAACTTATGGCTAAAGTGCACTTTTAGTTCCATAACTTTCGCAAAGGTCTCAATTTGGTCAAATAACTTTTTTTGTTGTAATTTTTGTCGCATACTTTTGAAACGTCCCACTGTTGGTCCCAAGGTGATTTCCATCCATTATATGTCGTTAAAGATGATGACGTGACAAATATGGGTGAAGTGGATTAAAAAGGACCAATAACTTTGGTCGCATAACTTTGTATACTATTTCAAATTTGGTCCCATAACTTTGTATAATGTTGCGAATTTGGTCCCATAACTTTATATAGGGTTGCAAAATTCAATAAATAGTCTAACTAATATCTTGTTGATTTAGTTTCCTATCCTATGCATGTTTATTGCCAACTATTGGCTTATAAATGTTTGATTTATGAGAGCACAAGAAATAGTGTTCTGATTTAACTACCAATAACAACTCTAAACAAGTGTTATGGGCAAAACTGGTGTTATGTGTTGGTGTTATGGGTATATCAAGCTAGATTACTTATTACAGAGCTCAGGAAATAGTGTTATGATTTAACAACTAGTTACAAGTCTGAACAAGTGTTATGGGCATATAGAGCTGGATTTTACTGATTACAATACTTAACACATATTCCACAAATTTTGGCCATAATAGACAAGCAAATACAGTACTGATGCAAATATATAATGTCAACAATTAAATTGAGAAGTGGTATAGTCCAATTATTACAACATGCAGCATGAAAGCAAAAGCAACTACACATAGAACTAAGTTTTGGACTCAAAATATTATTAAGTAGGATTATTCTTCTTGGTCTATCTTGAGGATAGTCACTGCAACATCTTAAAATCATATTGGACAGAAAATCTATGTAGCAGCAAGAGTGAAGTAATACTCAGAAAATCTATTATAGAAACAATAACTAATATGGGACGAATTTTAAACTGATTAAGAAAAGTTGGGACCAAATTTGCAACCCTATAGAAAATTAATACACAATAGATGTTCCATTAGAGAGTTTTTTCACGTCTATTTATATGCATGAAGATGGAAAGGTTTTTTTTTTAAATTGCAAGATACAATTTTAAACTAAAGGATATGTTTAAAGAAAAACTCTTCTAACATTTCAGTTTTGTTATTTAACAATAAAAAATTAAAAAAAAATTCTCATGATCAACTATACTTCATTAGATTATGGTGAATTGTGATTGATTACAATAGAGATAAAAATGTTCACTCATATTAAGTTAAAACGATTACTAGTAGCTAAGCTAAATTCCTTTGGTAATTTTACTATCATATAAGAAAAGGAGTTTTTGTACAAAAATTGGAGGCTAAATTGCATTGAGGCCCACTGACTTTTAGGTTAGCGGCAAAAAATACCCCTTGAGTTTTAAATATTGACAGACAAACCCCTTAAGTTTTCAACTGTGCTAACTTAGGACCCCTAAGTTTTAAAATTTAACAGAAAAACCCCATAAGCTTTCAACTTTGTTCACTTAAAACCAAGGTTATTAAGATCGAGATCTTAGATTGTAAGATCGCATAATATCGAGATCTTAATAAGGCATACCTTGCCAGATTGTATGAAAGATCGTATTTGGTTGAGATCGTATCAGGATCGCGATTTTCTAGTTAAGATAGTAGGATCTTTCCAAGGATTTTTTTTTTGTTTTTAGAATTTTGACCCAACATGTAACATTTCACGCTACTTTTTATTATAAATTGACCAATTTTTGATTGTTTAGTTAATTGTTGCTTCATGATTCTGAAAAATTAATTATAATAATGGATCATATTGTTGAAACTTAATATGTAGCAAACATGCCTCTCTTATTATGATTTATGATGGAAAAAACATATTTTTTATATATAAAAATTTGTTAGGATCTTAAGATCCTAGGAAAATAAATTTTGTTAGGATCTTACGATCCTCGATCCGATTTTACGATTCGATCTATTTTTCAGTCCTTCCGATCTTTGTTAAGATCTCGATCTTAATAACCTTGCTTAAAACCCTTGAGTTTTTTAAAAAATGAAACTACTTAGGGGTCTTTAAGAGAGAAAAATTGAAAGTTTAGGAGGTGTGTTTGTCACGTTTGAAAACTCAAGGATCCTAAGTGAGCACAATTGAAAACTCAAGGGGTATGTGTGTTAAGTTTTAAAACTCAGGGGTGTTTTCTACCCCTAACTTAAAACTCAGGGTCTTAGTGCAATTTAGCCCGAACCCACAAGGTGACTTATCCAACATATGCAACATGACTAAATCTCCTAAAATGAACACCAGAATCAACAAAAACAAAACGACATTTCAAGTGCTTCAGAGTAAATCAGGACCAAATTACAACATCAACGGAACTGATATCCCCAATTAAGACCAGTGTGAAAAAGCATACAATGTTCAATTGCAAACGCCAATGTTTTCTACATTAACAACAATAATCCAACAGAAGCATGAGTGAACAAAAAGAGAAGAGAAGAGGGAGTACCTCCCACAGTGCAAAACCGAAATAAACATCCGACAAAGCAAAATCGCGGATGCTATTGAAGAGAAGAGAATGGAAATGCAAAAACCCCAAATTTTAGCAAATAGAGACTTCAATAAAGTCTCTATCGAGCCCCACCATTCAGCGCTGGAACCAGATGTAGACGAAACGGAGGACGCTGTCTTAAATAACGGCGGTGAAGGCGACGCCGCAATGAACCTTCAAGTCGGAGAGACAGAGAATGTGAAGAGAGGAAACTGAGAAGAGAGGGTATGGTATGCCTGAAAGAGATAAAAAGAGAAGATTGAAATATGAAAGTTTTGGTCATTAAACAATTGGGTAAGTTTCATTTTCCTCCTAAAAATTTTTCTTTTGATTGGGTCCGCAAACATTCACATATTTTTTGTTTTGGTCCCCAAAATGTGATTTTTTGGGGTTTCTACTATTATTTATAATTTGGACAGTTGAAAAGAGTATGGACTGTCTCTCATTCATATGTGTCATAATAAGTGAATTGACAATAAAAAATTGAAAAAAAAACTATTTTAAGTCACAAATTGGAGATAAATTAAAAGAGCAATTTAGTCTAAATTAAAAAAAAGTGCAATTTATAAATTAAAAAAAATACACAAATTTCAAAATTTAAGACTTAAATAAAATAAATGAAATTAAAAGTGCAATTTAGTCTAAATTCAGGCAAGGGGTTTGCATATAAGGCTTCTAGGCAGGAAGATTAGTTGTTGGAGCTCAAATGCGTTATTGAAGCTACTTGATCTACATGTCATTATCCTTTAATTAAGTTATGGTAGTGTCGTAGTATTGTATTATTCATATGGTTAATCCAAGCTTATAGAATCAAAATTCACCCAAAACGTATAAGTCAAAATATGATTTTAAGGACCCAATCATAATTAATTCAAAAATCAATTCCTATACTTTAATTATCCAAATTATAAATAGTAATAGGGTTTAGATGGATTTGGGAGGAAAAAAAAAGAAAAAAAAAATAGCTATGGAAAGTATCCATAGCTAATCCGTAGTAATGCTTTATAATTTTTAAAAAAGACATTTGGCTACGGAATATTTCCGTAGCTAATCCATAGAAAAACTTCAATTTCTTTTTCAAAAACAATTAGCTACGGTAATTTCCCGTAGCTATTAACTTTAGCTACGGAATTTATTTAGCTATGGAATATTTCGTAACAATTCCACAGCTAATCGGTAGCAAAAGTTTCTGGCCTTTGCGTGCCATTCACTTTCCTAAATTTAGCTACGGAAATTTTGTTCGTAGCTAATCCGTAGCTAATTAGCTAGAGAACAGCTACAACAGTTTTCCGTAGCAAAATTCTGTAGCTAATTCTATTTTTTCTTGTAGTGGTCGTACATCAGAGATCTGCAACCACTATACAAGCTCCTCCTTTTCTTCTCTTCTCTTCTAGGTGTCGATTTCTGCCTCTTTTCTCGTCAATTTTGCCTCATTAAATACACATTCGTTTTGTTGGTTTTCCTTTAGTGTTACTGCTACCAAATGCTCATTATTTTTTTATGTATTCTAACATTCCCAAACATTTGATTAAAGTCTAATTTCCTTTCCATCAAGTTGGGGACCCGATAGAATATGAGTAAAATTTGAATTGAGGTTTTTTATAAAGATGATAAACTTTTTGGACTATTCTGAGATGAATTGGGGACCTGAATGAAATGAAATCTTGAAAGAATGGGCGAAATCTAGATAAAAATGCATTTTTCCATTAATTTTTGAATGAAAATATTCCATAGGGACTCTTTGCTAATGGAATAAACCTGAAGCCCTAAATTGACACTTTTTAAAATCTGGACTTTAACAAGTATGGCTACAAGGGGTCCCCATTGAGCTTAAGTCTTCGTCAAAGTTCAATTTGTCTTCACAGGAAAAGGATTAGACGTGCCTGGCGGATAAGTTGCAGACAAGGTTTGGGGGAGAAGATTGTCTGTGGTAATTTTATTATAGAAGACGGTTGTCAACATTATAATTAAGGCATAGATGCTCAAATTCCTTAGTAAATGCATTTTGGTTTCAACCTATGAAGCAACACGGACACGTCCCATATGATGATATGCTTTCAACATGAAGTGTTCATACTTCATATGTTGCAATGTTTACTTCTCTAAATATTTTTGTGCAATGTTAAAGAAGTGTCCAATTTGCTGAGGGCTGCATGCTCTTCTTCTGCAATGTAAAAGCTTTTAGCTTTTATCCGTTTATTTCTGTTTTATATCAGACTAGTTTTTTGGACGGTTTAACATCTAAGTAGGGTGTCTATTTTGTAAACTTTCTTTATGATGTTATTACGGTATAAAAAATAATTACTACCTAATAGATACTAAAACTGAGATCATTGAACAAGAATTTACACAAAAATAGTTGAACGTGGCAATGGAAATTTACAACAAATTAATATCAGAATTCAGATCATTGAACAAGTTTTGAAAAAAATCACAAAAGGGAACACACTTGAGGAGGGTTGTGTACAACAGTACAAGAAATACTAGAAAAACTTGTTGAAATTGGCATTTTCAATTAAAAAATATAGTAAGTACCTAGAAAGCACGAGTTTAGGCCCCCCAAAAATAAGAAAAAAGCTAGGAAGCACTAGTATGGCAATTTTCCTCCCATAATTTGTGGATACCATGATTTATTTATATTGTGTTAATTAATATATAACTTTGTATGAGTGGTTGAATGTACAGGTGATAGCAAACGGCAAAGAAGATGATTAAAGGGATAACTTCAATTACAAGTTTCCATTTCACTCAAAATGCAATAGGCTGTCACAAAAATATTCAAGAGAATTTAAAAATGTTTCAATACTAAAACATCAATGATTAGTTTATCAAAATCCCATATATAATCATAACAATAAGGCAAAATCACTCTTCTAATCCTAAAATTTTACATCAACTTTTAATTTCGTCTTCAATGTTTTTCTCTGTCAATTTCGTTTCTAAGATTTTAGATTTTGATCACTTTTGTCTTTTACTTTTACTGTTGCCAAATATTAATAATATATTTTACGTGACTATTCGCCAAATATGATATTAGTTTATTTTGATGTTCACTATTTTTATTAGCAACCAATATCAAGATATTGTCAATTTAAACCATACTATGTGTTGGGACTACAAGAGAAAATAAGAAAACAATAGACAAGAAATAAAAATATTAGTAAAGACGGACTGCGTGGTATTTGGCCGAGGCACGGATATCTCGCTTTCTTTAAGGTAATTCACGCCCTCCACGGGTAGAAACTTTGTCTATAACCCCGGTGTAGTGGTACACGGACGCGTCACCCCCAGGATACAACGGCCAAATACTCGCCTTTTTGAGTCTACAACTTCTACACAAAGAAGTAGACAGGACTCTACTCCCACACTTTTTCTCTACCCAAAGACACAAGTGTTTTGCTCTCACTTTACACTTTGTTTTGTTTTTTTTTCCGTTCTCTACTTTTCCAAAAAAAAACCTCCAGACTCTACCTCTCTTCATGAATGATCTATATATATATGTAGGAAGTAGTAGCAAGCCGTTGCACTTACACGATTTAATTTGTATTCATTTGCCACCGTTAAATTGTTATATATTATATCCCTTTAATAATTGAAACGGTTAATCCAAAAGCAACGTGCACAATAGTTCAAAACGGTTTAATATGTAATTAAAGTTTCTCTTTCTTTTTTTTTTTTTTTTTTTTAATATTTTATAATAATATACAATACTATGTCTTCTCTCTGATTTTCCTCTTGACTTTTATGTAACCAAGAGTGATACACTTTATTTTCACATATAGACACTAGGACATATAAATCCTATCAAAATGAAACAACTATTAATGAAATATTAAAAATAATCGAGTTCATCTTAAACGGTTCCAATCATATTATGCTCAAATTCTTATTCCAATCCTTTGAAACTTTAAACATATGAAATGCTATTTCAATTAGTGAAGTGATACATTGATGAATTCAATTATTTTATGAAACCCTAAAACCCTGAGACCTAAAAAAAAGTTTGAGTTAAACAATATAATTAGGTCATTGACCCATTTTTATTTCATTATTCTCAAATCTCCCTCATTTTCATCATCTTCATTCATTTTAGTCCCAAATTCTCAAAATATTATAAAGTGTCCCAAAACTCTTCCAAACATTCCAATTTAGTCCTTAAAAATATTAAAACCTCTAAACGCTAAACCCGAAGTCTCTAAACCCTAAACTCTAAACCCCTAAAACTTCAATTTTTTTAATCTTATCTTCATCTTCTTACATTAATTTTTTTTTAATCTTCATCTTCATCTTCCTACATTAATTTTTTTTTGATCATCATCAACATCTCAAATCATCATCAATATCATCATCTTCTTCCTCCTTTCTCCCAAAACTCAGTCATGCCAAATCTGTGATGGATTTCAAATCTAAGCCAAATCCTCAAATCCCCAATTCAATTTCTGATCTGTCAAATTAAAAATTCAAAGATTTGAAGAACTGATGCAACAATCTAAAGAATTTGTACGAACAGAGAAGAAGCTGATCATCGCAGGAAACCAAGATCCCCAATAAGCATTGAAAAAATTGCAATCGGTTCTGATTTCTCCCTCCTCTTGACTAGTAAGGACAACGACATTGCCGAGTTTGGCCATGGCGAGACTGCGAATTGGCGATTGAAGATTCAGAATACAAGAGCTGATAGGTGGATAAGAGTCCCATATTCTTCTGAAGATTCAGGAAGTAGATGGGATCGAAGGTGTTTGGGGTTGTGGCATCAAGATCTATGTATTCTAAGAAAGTTCCCTAATTTCCCAAACACGCCCTAATTACTTGCAGAGAAAGTGCCGATGGACTTCAGAGTACGAGTAATTTCCCAAAATACCTTCGATCATTACTTGTTGATGGGACAACCCCAAACACCTTTTTTTTTTTTTCTCAAAACCCCAAAGATCTTCGATCATCCTCAATCATTATTTTGGGAAATTACTTGTTGATTTTTTAATTAGGGTGTGAAATCATTAATGATGATTGAGGATGATGAACATGGGATTAAGAAGAAATTTGGGGGGTGTCTGGGAAAATCAATTTTCTTTTTAGGATGATGAAGATGAAGATGATGATTGAGGGTGCGAGGATGATGAAGATGAAGAAGAAATTAGGGCGTCTTTGATTATGGGAAAATCAATTTTTTTCAAAAAAAATAAGTTTAAGGTTTAGGGTTTAGGAGTTTAGGGATTTAGGTTTAGGGTTTAAAGTTTAGGGTTTTCAATTTTTTTAATGACTAAATTAGAATATTTGGAAGAGTTTTGGGACACTTTACAATTTTATTTTGAGTTTTTGGAACTAAAATGAATGAAGATGATGAAAAGGAAGGGGAATTGAGAATAATGAAATAAAAATGGGTCAAAGACCTAATTGTTTAACTCAAATTTTTTTTAAGGGTTTAGAGTTTTTAATAATTTTAAGGACTAAATTGGAATGTTTGGAAATTTTTTGGGACACTTTACAATTTTATTTTGAGGATTTGGAACTAAAATGAATGAAAGTGATGAAAAAGAGGGGGAATTGAGAATAATGAAATAAAAATGGGTGAGGGACCTATAAGTGCAATGGCGAAATGCTCATCTGTCGCTTTTTATTGACGTGACAACTTTTTTTTTTTTAAGATAACGGGTGCTGTCGTGCTGACGTGGACATAACGGTACACATCAGCGTCCCTTATGTACACATCAGCTTTTTTGTAACGACAATATGATGGAGGGACCTATTAGTATGGCGTTTTGAAATTTTGGGGAACAACTTGTACACTTCGCAAAATTCAGAGACTTATCAGTCAGATCGTCCAAAATTCGGGGACCGGGTTCCTAGTTTTCTCAATTTTTATCATTGAAAATTATTCATCTATTCTATTATATATGTCTGAGAAGTCTTCTGATAATCGGTCTTTTAAAACTATAGTACAAAATAAATCATTTTAAGTTTATTACATAAAATAATATATATATATATACAAAAAAAATACATCCCACATCCGTTCATATTCATTAAATTAAAATAAAATACCCACGTCCTTATACCCCATTTCCATATTGCCATACCGACATCCATATTACTATATTAATAATAATTGATGATGATTTTTTTGGCAATTTAATATTATGCATCATTGATGATTTTTTTTTGAATTTTTTTTTATAATTCTAAGGAACTAGCAACAAATTAAAGGCATAGATATTAAAAATAATTTCTAATTATTTTATTATTGATTATTTTAATTTTTTATATAATTATAATTTTATATAAAGTTAAATGTTAATTAAATATATTTTCCAAAAACTATTACTTAAATATTAATTTATGTAATAAATATTAAATGAAAAAATTATTAAAAAAAGAACTGCAATATAATAGTAGATTTAGTTAGTTGAACTTTTGAATGAGCTCTATTTTAATTAATCTTCTTTCTTAATTTACAGGTACAAATTAGTGCAATTTTGAAGATTGGGAACTTGTCTTCAACCAAACAAAGTTACTGGTGATTTTTCACGACATTATATGTACAATATTTTGAAGATTTTATTATAATTAAAACGTTTAGTAGAAATTTCTTAATAGAAATTGGATTCGTTGTTTTGTCACTTCTATGTCCAAACCCATGCAACAAATGCATACACGATGGGCCAAAAAAAAACAAATACATACACGCTATAAAATAACAAGGATAAACACAAATAATAAAAGTTCAAGTCACATTGTACATATATATTTATTTTTATGATATCAAAAAGCAATACAAAAAAAAAAACGGTGAGCCCTAACACAGGGCAGCGAACAGAACACTATAAGACTGTATAAACCAGGATGTTGGGACCCCACTAAAGATGGGTCAACATCCTCCCTACTCGAACTACTACTAGTAGAGGCTATTAAACTACTCAAATTATCAGAATCCACTACAGAGTTAATTATACAAGAAACATCAATAAAAATAGAACAGAAAACATCTCTGTTGCAACTAATCATCTTGATTGCCTTCATTGGGGAGACGTGATGACACGTCCGGATTGCTTCATTCCTTAGCCTCCAAATTGTGTCCATGGCCACCAGCACTGTAAGCCAACTGTCATAAAAAAAGGATGAGTTTCTCTTCCATCGTCTAATTCAGAACCTAAGCCACTTTTGAACAGTCTGCAATCTGGCAGCATTGGGCTTTAATGACAAATCTAACCCAAACCACACCGCCCTAGCGAAATTACAAGTAAGGAAAATATGATCTAAGATGGTGTCTGTTCAGATTAGCAAAAGTTGGGAGGGCACCATGCCATGCCTTCCAAATTGTCACCAGAATTCTCATAGGCGCTTTCGTACGCCAGAAATCCTTCCATGTGAAATGAGAAGGTATAGAAGATGTATTGTTGTCCTCCGGATGGTACGACTTCAGCAGCAGCTCATAACCAGCAGCATCAATATACGACCCGGTATTAACAGGTGCACATTTTACATATATGTATATACTTTACAAAGCTCATTCACATTAACATAATTTCCATTCAAAAGTCACAACAAAAATAAAGAGCATCCCAAAAATTACACACTTTTCCATCAAATTCCCATATTAATTTGTTTCGAATGGTAACATTTTTCAAAATAGACTTCTTTAGACAATTCTATGACAGTTAAATTTTAACCCCTCTTAAATGAGAAGAGTTTTTCTTTGATTTTTTGCATCTTCCCCTTGTTTGGACGTTGCTGAAACAACAGAGAAGGTGAGAAGCTTAAAATTTCTAAGTGTTCAGTGTTTTCTATCATATATTTAGCCAAGCTAAGTTCACTGTGTTGGCCACCAAACTGTTCCATTTTAAATGTTTTGAGAGTGTTACGAATACAATCAGGCATGATTCCAAACTCCAATAGCTGTTTGGCATGGTCATTTTTACAATATTCTACCTCTGATACTGATCGGTGACAAGAGTGTAAATGCTGCATCAGACTAAAGGTAGAAAACTGCATTTACCTTTCTTTTTCTTCATTAATGAAGGAAAAATACATATATACCTTGGTGGTTGTAAGTTCAAGATGTTTCACATAGTTGATGTTCAATTGTTTGAGAAGAATGCATGCTTGGATGCCCCATTGCTTTCTTTCCTCTTCCGACCTATCCAATTCATTAAGATTAATATGAATAGAAAAATTAACATACGAGGGTAGTTTCGAAAGAATATTATAGTGATGTGAAGGCTCTCCATCAAAAGAGAAATATGTAAGACGTGAAGTACACAAATTTAAGGAATAGTTGTCAGACGAGTCGTATTCCTTTATTATAACCATTTCAAGTAAAGGAACTTCAAACCTCACACTTGGCACATCCGACCAAAAAGTATCATAGAATTCAAGCTTTTTCAAGATTGGGAAGCTTAGAATGATCTCTTGGGAATTGCTAGTGGTTTCAGGTGAAAATTGAAATTAAGATAATTGGAGGATTTTGAGATTAGGAAGATGAACATAGTTGGGAATTGTAACTTTGCAAGAAACTAAATGTAGGCTCCCGAGAGAGTGACAAGAAAAAATGTAGCAAGAGGAGATGAAGATCTTATAACCATCTTCGTTGTAGTAAAAATAGCTGAGGTTTTTTATAGTCCTATTTGTGAGAGTAGTGAACCAAGTTTTTAAAACAAATGTAACATATATGGCATCTGTGGTGAGAGAAAAGCTTTCAATGCTCAGAGTGTTAAGACGAAAAAGAACCATAGACACAAAATTTTGGATGTATGAGTCCTCCAGATGGAACAATATATCATAGTAACATATTACGTTGAATTGGAGGTTGGTGATATCAGTCCAAAGATGGAACCACCTTTTGGATAGAACACAAGTACGAACTGCCTCTAAAGTTGGGAGACGAGAAATAATGTTAACTCCAAGAATGTTGTCAGGGAGTTTGCTAATTCCGTCTCTCTTATTCTTTGGCGCCATGAATCATTAAGGCAAGTTCATGAATGTATATAGTTGCTTCAACTCTTGAAGATGAAATTCTGTTATGAATAGTCAATAGAAATGTTATTAGTGTGTTTTTCATGCCTATTTAGAGGATATTTATATGCATAAAGGTGGAAAGGTTTTGGCTAAATTGCGAAAAAAAACACCTTTGTACTTAAGTATATATATGATTTAAAAACTCTCATAACATTTCAGTTTTAACCACTAACAATAAAAGAAATTAATGAATTTTTCTGATGATTTATAACATTTCAGTTTTTCTCATGAAAGAAATTAATGACTTTAACCGTTTATACTTAAGTATATGGTGAACTGATGATTGATTACAACTAAGATAAGGAGGTTCACTCATGTTAAGTTTAAATAATTCCTGGCTAAGCAAAATCCGTTTCATATTTCAGCTATCAACACAGAAAAATTTGTGCACAAAAATTGAAGTCTAAAGGTTTACATATCAAAGCTGAAACATTCAAAAGAACATTTCATACATAACCTTATATTCAAAAGCTTTTGCTGCAATATAGCCAAAGCTTTACTTTAATTTTTCCAATGCAGTGTAAACTCATGGTTCAGTGCTATGGTGATATTTATTTACCTAAACAATTTTAAATCCCTCTTAGTTCAAACTTAAGTAGTTATATACTAAATGTAGGAATAAATAAGTAACACAGCGATTATAAATAATACTTTCATAGGATAAATTAATTATATTTAAAAGAAATTAAATCAATCAACATATTAATTGTAATTTCGAGAACTATATATTTACAGCTTTTAAGAACAGTTGTCATATTTTTCCAACTGCAAAGGCAGTGAGAGGAGAGTATGATATATCACGTCCATAGAGAGAAACTTTGGATCATGGTTGCAAATTGCGGTTGCGGTTGCGGATGCGGTTGCGTTGCGTTTACTGCGGTTGCGGGTGTTGCAATATAGGTTGCGAGTGTTGCGGTGTAGTCATTGCGGTCTGATGCGGGTTGCGGCTACCACCGCAACAGCAATATTGCGGGCGCAATTGCGATTGCGGACCGCAATTTGCAACCATGCTTTGGATGCTACAACTTCCAAAGTGAGATATATAGAGAAAGAATACGGATTTTGATTAAGTGCTTTCGAGTTAAACTAGTGGTTTTGGTGCCATAATTAATGATGACATTTACAAACATGAAATATATCTTGACAATTTTATAATTTATCTTATTAATTGTCTTCAAAATTTGGAAAAAAAAATCTCAGCATTGGAAACATCAAAGATCTTATTATCTCTAGCCTCTAGTTCAAACCCAGAAACAAATATATTCCTCTATACTTTTTAAAATTGCCTCAAACCAGTTCAAACCGTACCATATTTGTAAGAGCATCTTATTTCCTGAACTTAACTTTTTTTTCTTTTTAATTCAAAATATCATGCCAAAACTAGAGATAGGAGAAGAAAAGGTGCAGTATCACCCAACTTTTCAAAAGGAAATTGATTATTTGGCTGCTTTCTATACTTGTCCCACAATATCCACTCTCTATAATGAATTTTAAGACACTTTAAATTGCACAGCAAGCAGTCCAAAACTATAGCTATTAAAATCAGTTTTTCTATCGACAACTTAACATTTCCAGCATATGCAACATGGCCAAAACTCCTAAAATGAACACCATAATCAACATAAGAAAAATGACATTTCAAGTGATTAAAAGTAAATCAAGATCAAATTTCAACATGTAAAGTGTATCAACAGAACTCAGATCCCAAATCAAGAACAGTGTGAAAAAGGGCAATATAATCAATCACAAACGTCGATAATTTCTACATTCACAATGATAATCCAACAGAAGCAATAGTGAACAAAAAGACAAGAGAAGAGGGAGTACCTCTCTCGGTGCAAAACCGAAATAATCGTCCTATAACGCTAACCATGGGATGTTGGTGAGAAGCGCAAATTGCAACGACGAGAGGCTTTGGACAGTCTCCGGCGATAGAGAACTAGTTCAACGACGGCAGCGAAGGCGACGCAGCAATGAGCCTTCAAGTAGAGAGGAGTGACTTGTGAGTATGGTAGGGCACAACTTTGCTGAAAGATAAAAAGTGCATTTACTTTTTTTGGCCATTCCAACTTAAAAGTGAAGTTTTTTTTTACCATTATAACATAAAAATAGATAAAAAAAAAAGAGACGATCATTTAACTTCTGAAGAGTCTAGTGTTGTAGAAGAAGTTAACCGTGAAAATACCAAAAATCAAGAAAAGATGATGGGATACAAAAACTCAACCAATGAGGCACATTCTCTAAGAAACGCCAGCCAAATTGCTGCGAGATAAGAATATCTGCAAAAAGTAGAAATAGTCACCGATTGAAATATGAAAATAACAAAAATAACAAAAAAAGGATAAAACCTCAAATTGCTACTTTATGTTTCATTTGTTTTAAATTGCTCTTATATGTTTTTTATAATTTCTCAAATTGGTCTCAAACCTAATTTAGATATCCGATTTGGCTACATTTGCTAATGATCTCCAATAGGGAGAGAAACAACTCTAGAAGAGTTAGTACAATATTTCAAACTTGTCTCATAGGCTTAAAATGAGAGATATAACCAACTTCGTTTGTTTGAACGTGAAACAAGTTACCCACTTTCAAGACTCGATTTAATCTTGTTTGTTGACGAGCCCAAAGTACTTGTTAGAAAAAAAAACCATAGCCCTGACTTTGTCGCATTAGAACATGAAACGAGAGAAATATGACCACATTCAACATTTTTAAGACCAATTTATGAAATTATTAAAACAAGTATGAGTAATATATATGAAACAAATGAAACATCAGATACCAATTTGCAATGAGAAAACTAGCAAGCCGGTCCTTGAATTTTGGAGGCGCTGGCTGATAGGTCCTTAATTTTACTAAGTGTACAAGCCGGTCCCTGAATTTTCGAAACGCCTAACTAATAGGTCCCTCTATCATATTGTCGTTACAAAAAAGCTGACATGGCCATAATAGATGTTGATGTGTCCCGTTATGTGCTGACGTGTCTCGTTATGTCCATGTCATCACCCGTTATGTTCAAAAGAAAAAAGCTGTCACGTCATAAAATAGCGACACCTCAGCATTTTGCCATTGCACTTTTAGGTCCCTGACCCATTTTTATTCAAGTATTCTTAATTCCCCCTCTTTTTCATCATCTTCATTCATTTTAGTCCCAAATCCTCAAAATAAAATTGTAAAGTGTCCCAAAACACTTTCAAACATTCCAATTTAGTCCTTAAAAATATTAAAAACCTTAAACCCTAAACCCTAAAAAAAAGTCTAAGTTCAACAATTAGGTTCTTGTTCCATTTTTATTCCATTATTCTCAATTCCCCCTTTTGTCATCATCTTCATTCATTTTAGTCCCAAATCCTCAAAATAAAATTGTAAAGTGTCCCAAAACTCTTTCAAACATTCCAATTTAGTCCTTAAAAATATTAAAAACCTTAAATCCTAAACCCCTAAAACTTAATTTTTTTTTGTAATCTTAATCTTCATCTTCCCAATTTAACATACATCCCTAAATTTATTTTAATCCCTAAACCCCCTAATTTTTTTCTTTTAATCATCTTCATATTCATCATCTTCATCAATTCATTTCATCTTTAACGCTAAACCCTAAAAACATTCGGGGACTAAATCGATTTCTCCCCCTCTACTTCATCTCCAACCCTCGACTTCATCAATTCATCATCTTCATCCTCCACCGCAGACCAATCTTCTTCATCCATTGCCATTGACGTCGAAAAAAAATCCAGATTCGGATTCTAGAACAATCAAAAGGGACCAAGAAGAACGAATCACAAGTAGAACATCGAAAACGAAATCAAATCCAAGCAACTTCATCGAAAGCGAAAATGAAATCAAATCCAAGCAACTTCTTGAACAGTCTCTCTCTCTCTCTCTCTCTCTCTCTCTCTCTCTCTCTCTCTCTCTCGCTCTCCAGAATCTGAAAACGAAAAATCAAGCAACTTTATCGAAATCAAATCCAAAATAAATCAAAGTGAAAAAGAAATCGAATCGAAGATTAAGTGACGAAAACAAAATCGAAGCGAGCCAAATCGAAATCGGAAATGTTCGTTGTCATGAACGGCCTTCGCCGAAAACTGAAGGAAATGATGATGGAGTTTCAGGGACTGAGACAGAGGATGAAGGTGAACTATTGGCAGCAGCGATGTCAAGCTTTGCATGAGGATGAAGGTTCGCATGTCAAGGGGTGGCCATGGAGGTTATGAAGAGGAAAGAGATGGAGGTCAGAGGCGATGGAGTTTTAGGAGTTCTTTTTTTTTTCTTTTGTTAATTTGTGGATGGACGTTTAAAGGAGAGAGGGAAAGTTTGATGATGTGTTAGGAAGACTTTAGGGTATAAGGTTTTTTATAATTTTTAGGATTTATTTTTAATTTTTGGATGAAGGTTTAGAGGGAGATAAAAATTATGATGATGTGTAAAAAATTGTGATGTGTAATTTTTTTAATTTCTGGTGATGTGTAATTTTTTTAGGGTTTAGAGTTTAGGGTTTAGGGGTTTAGAGTTTTAGTGTTTAGGATTTGGGGTTTTTAATATTTTTAAGGACTAAATTGGAATGTTTGGAAGAGTTTTGGCACACTTTACAAATTTTATTTTGAGAATTTGAGACTAAAATGAATAAAGATGATGAAAAAAAGGGGGAATTAAGAATAATGGAATAAAAATGGGTCAAGGATCTAATTGTTGAACTTAGACTTTTTTTAGGGTTTCGGGTTTGGGGTTTGGAGTTTTAAGGTTTAGGGTTTAGGGTTTTTAATATTTTTAAGGACTAAATTGGAATGTTTGAAAGAGTTTTGGGAAACTTTACAATTTGATTTTGAGGATTTGGGACTAAAATAAATCAAGATGATGAAAAAGATGGGGAATTAAGAATCTATTATAGTATATAAAATTGAATGCAATGAAGCTAACATATGCCATTTAGCNATAATGGAATAAAAATGGGTCAAGGATCTAATTGTTGAACTTAGACTTTTTTTAGGGTTTCGGGTTTGGGGTTTGGAGTTTTAAGGTTTAGGGTTTAGGGTTTTTAATATTTTTAAGGACTAAATTGGAATGTTTGAAAGAGTTTTGGGAAACTTTACAATTTGATTTTGAGGATTTGGGACTAAAATAAATGAAGATGATGAAAAAGAGGGGGAATTAAGAATAATGGACTAAAAATGGGTCGGGGACCTAAAAGTGCAATGGCGAAATGCTGAGGTGTCGCTACTTTATGACGTGACAGCTTTTTTTTTTTGAACATAACGGGTGCTGACGTGGACATAACGGGACACGTCAGGGCATAACGGGACATATCAGCGTCCATTATGGCCACGTTAGCTTTTTTGTAACGACAATATGACGGAGGGACCTATTAGTACGCTAAGTGAAATTCAAAGACCTATCAGCCAGCGCCTCCAAAATTCAGGGACCAGCTTGCTAGTTTTCTCAATTTGCAATATATCATATACATAAAGGATTAATTTGAGGTTTTCGCCTAAAAAGAAAAGGTTTAACGCTCAAATTGGTACGGGTGATGAGTCCCTAAATGTATATAATTACTTCAACTCTAGAAGATGAAATCCTGCTATGAAGAGACAATATAAATGTTATTGATTAGCGTGTTTTTCACGCCTATTTAGAGGCTATTTATATGCATGAAGATGGAAAGGTTTTGGCTAAATTGCGGAAAACAACTTTATACTTAAGTATATGTTTTACAAAGCACTTATAACATTTCAGTTTTAATCACTAACAGTAAAAGAAATAATGAACTTTTTCTGATGATTTATAAAATTTCAGTTTATTTGACGAAAGAAATTAACGACTTCAAACCTTTATACTTAACTATATAAAAGAAATTAACGACTTTAAAATTAGCCTTTTGTCTTAGTTTACAAGTTCAAAACAAATTAGTGGAATTTTGAAGGTTGGAAATTTTTCTTCAACCACAAAAGACCCACGACATTTTCTACAATACTTATATGCATAGTATTTTGAAGATTTCATTATATTTTAAATTTTTAGTAGAAATTTCAAAATAGAGATTGGATTTGTTTGTTTTCTGTCACCTTTATGACCAAAACACAAGCACCAGATACAGACATGCGCAGATAATAAAGCTCATAAGCCACATAGTGATGGAGATTGTGCCCTAGGGCCAATCATTTTATTTATGTGTTATTTGAACATATGTATCTTTGATTAATTTATAGAGATAAATTATGTTGTTATCATATTATTAGCGTGTTTACTATGATAGCGTCCTTGATTAATTATAAGATAATTAATCTAAAACTGTCCCTGGTCGATCATTCACGTGGGAACGTAAATGAACTAAGACCAGCATGACCTCGGTGTATAGAGATACATGCACTAGATGCTTCTCGAGAGCCATGGTGGAATTTTTTAAGGGTTACAAAATTACTGGACCGACCCGGAGAGTCCTGCATGGGTTTAGTCATAAGCGAGCCTCTCCTGTACACCTGTCACGATAGCCTTAGACCTGAGGTCTTGACTATTCCGGCATTGTAGTTGTCAAACTTTGACCTAGTCCAACGTTACCCGTAGCAGGGTAGCCATACAGGCTAGGAACGGGTTTGGTTGATTACCTTGCAAAGGAATGTGGTTGACCAAG
>QANZ01029031.1:35524-47783 GCA_003254925.1 Chamaecrista fasciculata | reverse complement strand
ATTTAAAGTCAGCTTAATAGCTTGAGAAAATTATACATATTTACTAACTTTACGTCTAATTACAACATTCCAATATTTGATAAATCCCAGAATATTGTTTATTAGCCCATAAAGACTCTATATTCCAATTTCATCTTAATAAAAAATTTCAGTCACAAAGACATTTGTCATCTCTATTTTTATTTGGTGGCAAAAAATATCTCCCATCAAAATTCTATGGTTAAAAATTTATTTTGGTCTCTAATATTTATTTAAAGTTTCGTTTTGGTCTATAATAATTTTTTTCATTTCAATTTTGTTCTTAATATTTTTTAAAAGTTTCATCATCGGTCCCTAACTATTGAATATGGTCATATATTTCTTTCGTTTCAAATCCAAATGTGATTAAATCAAAGCTACAAGTTAAATTAGGTGAATTCTTTCTTTAAGTAGTTGGAGTCATTGGCAAACGAGATCAAATTGAATATAAAATTGGGCCAAAAAATGAGTCACTTATTTAATGAATTTGGTCGTATCTCCCTTGTTTTAAATCCGAATGCAACGGAACCAGAGTTACAAGTTATTTTTGACGATTTTCTTTTTATCTAGTTGGGACCGTACCGTTAACAAATAAAATCAAATAATATTTCAAAAGTTAATATTAATGTTTTGACTAAACTCAATTAAAAAAACACCTCTCAAATAATGCTCTATCATAGATTGAACTTAGTTTTTTATTGTTAACTTATGCATAAATGATAGAGATCGATGCCATTTCTTTACATGAAAATTGTATGTTTTGACAAAAATTATCTACAATAATTTTTCTTAATATCAACTTATATACATTTCTTAGTGTCTTTATCAATCATCATCAAAAAAAAATTTTTGGTCATAATCATCATCAAATATTTTAATAAAGACATATTGTGTAAAAAAAACTTGTAATTAGTCTAAGACTCTAATCAATGTATTGAGTTTAAAAAAATGAGTAAACTACCAAATTGGTCCCTGGATTATTGGCTCGCTGACAGATTGGTCCCCGAATTTAGGAAATTGCCAAATAGGTCCCCAAATTTTTCTAGCGAGTCAAATAGGTTCCCGAATTTTTCTAACGTTAGTCAAATAGGTCTCCGAATAACATGCACAGAAGGACCTATTTGACAAATGTTAGAAAAATTCGGGGACCTATTTGACTCATTAGAAAAATTCGGGGACCTATTTGTCAATTTTCTAAATTCGGGGACCAATCTGTCAGGGAGTCAATAATCCAGGGACCAATTTAGTAGTTTACTCTTAAAAAAATACTATGTATGTCGACATACATTAGTTTGCATTGTCTATTCAGCCTAAGTGAAGAAAAAATAAACTCGTTTTTATGACAGATTATAATTAAATTTTAATAAACACTTAGCTTGTTTTTAGTTATCAACGAGTGTTCCATAAAAAAGAAAGGTTATTTACCTTAGATAGTTTTAATATTTTTTTATTTTACTTTAATTTTCTCTAAAATTTTTATATTTTCTCCTACGTGACAGTTACGAAACTTTCATGTGACGTACAGCCGATGGTTTTTAAATTTGAAGTCAAACACAATATGTGGATGATTACAGTTATTGCCTATTGTGACTTTGAAGAATTTCAACGCTTTCAGATTTGATGAATCTAGACGGAATCACAGTCCCGTTCATCCAATATTTCAAACATACTTTATATATTTGTTTTATATGAAATTATAATTTTGATTTCTTTAAAAAAGATTAGTTTAACGATATGACGATATTCAACTATAGGATGTAGTATTAGCACGTATTATACATTTATATTTTTTCAAATATATTTAATGTATTTTTATTTAAAAATGAATTGTATCGCACTTTCTAAATTTTTAGTAAAAATGAATTTTTTTTTATAGTAATTAAGACATTTTCTGGTATATCAATATGTAAAAATACCTTACAATGTCTTTTATTTTTTTAATAATAAATAAAAAAACAAATCGTTATGTAAATTTAGTCATATCTTTAGTCATATCTTTATAATAATTGAATCATACAAAATATAAAATAATACATGTATACATATATTTAATTAGTCAACTTGAATATGAAGATAGACTTACGAAATTAAAAACAAAAAAATCTTTTAAAGAATCATATATACAAACCTTAAAAACTAGACTTAAATTTTAATTAAGTACAATTAAACCCACTCAAAGTTTTTTTTTATTAATATGAGAGATTACATATTTCCATGTTTATATAATAATCCAAGTGGGTACTGTTGACAGATATATAGAGGCATGACGATTTTTGCATCACTGATTTTGATTACGAAGCAATTTGCATGAGCTGTGTGCTACAAAGTGGTGGGAATTAAATATTTAGAGAAGATTTAAGATTAGTTGGCCTAGTGGTCGAGCTTACTAGGTTACTTAAACAAGGTTTGAGGTTTGAATCCCGCTTTATGTATGCAGTAACTAATTGATCAGCAACAGACCCTTAAATAAAACACCGATGAGAACAAATGTTTAGGGAAGAAAATACTCGTAATTTTGACCACACGTTTTCTTTTCAGGAGCTAGTGCCTTGTATATGTTATAGGACTTGCAACTATCTGCAAAAGTCTAAACTACAAGGCAAATCCAAACAGAAAATTATTTTCCTTTTTGTTCATCACTTCATTGTCAAATTTTTATCATGTACCTAAGCGACACCACACAATCATCGAATGACCCATTTAGAGAAAAATAACTCAAAAAGGAGATAAATCATAAAAGCAATAGTATATCTGTTTTTGGTAACATCATATCATATATATATGTATGTAAGTGAATATTCTCCTTTGCCATGTGAACTCTTTTACATGAGAATTGAACTTCAAAGACTTTTCTTTTCTATCATCAACTTGGTCTTTAGCTTGAATAATATGCAAAGTTATTTGTAATTAAGATTGATTAATTATTCTATATTTTTATATAATCATTTCTATCTTTATCATGAGATTCATTTTTTAAAAAAGAAATATATTTCTTTATCTCAATAACTTATTTTTAGCTTTGAATGAAAAAGAAAGATATTAACTTTTAAAAGATAAATAATATATAAATATAAATAACTATATATAAATTCTATCTATTAATTTATTGCCAAGTTAATAGTTGACTTTGATTGATAAATAAAAATGAAATAATATTATATTAGGTTTTTCTTTAAAAAATATATATATTGTTTTCATAAGTATATAAATTATAAAGTCTTATGTGTTTATTTTATGAGATGAAATTCATGAAACTCCCATTGATTTCTGTCTCTATATAATAAGCATGAGCTCATGAGCTTCCCTCAAGAAAATCCATATTGGTTCTCTTCTCTATTCCAAAGTTCTTCATCTTATAATTTGGTACTATTTTCTTTTTTGCATTTTGCTTCAATTTTTTCACTATTAATTCTATCGCCAAATTCATATGATTCAGATGATTAAGATGTTTGGGAGTCGGGAAAAACAGATGATTAACATGATAAATTCATGTGAAGTATAAAAAAAAATTGTAGAAGATAAATTTTCTTTTCTCTTTCATTTCATTGTCCCAATCCTCATGATTTTTCATTTTCTCAAACAAGAAATAGTGAAATTACTGTTTAGTACAATTTTTCAATTTTCCCGGTAATTTTGGATGAAGAGAATCTGTTCACAAAACAGAAGAACATGAAGCAGAAGGAGAAGGAAATTACTTTATCTTCTGATTCTGATTCCTTCGTCTCAATCTCACACACACTGAGATAATGAGATACGCGTGATTCCTTCAAGATGCTAACAGTTACTTTATTTGATTTTATTTATCCCAATCCTCATGAGTCATGATTTTGCTTTTTCTCAAACAAGAAATAGTGAAATTACTGTTTATCTGTTCCTGTGCGATTTTAGAAAAACAGAACAAGAAGAAGAAGAAGGAAATCAGTCAATTACCTTATCTTCTGATTCTGATTCCGATCCTGATTCCTTCGTTTTTCTTCTTCTGCTCTCAAAAATCAATCTCGAAATGCTAATCGAAACTTCGCATCTGGAAATGCGATCGGATTTCAGGTTATCGTTCTCCGGTGGCGTCGATGAGTCACCGAGTAACCGACGAGGAGGCGGCGAGAGCCATAGAGGAAGCCGGAATCCGATCATCGGCGTCGGCGTCGTCGTCTCGCCGGCGACCGGCAGATTCGTTGCCGTACATTCACAAGGTAGGAGCTCCGCCGAAGCAGAGTCTGGTGAGCGAGATCAGAAATGGCGTGAGGGAGACATTCTTCCATGACAATCCCTTCGGTCATTTCAAGAATCAATCTGGAATCAGGAAATTCGTGCTTGGATTGCAAACGCTGTTTCCGATTCTTGATTGGGGAAGAGGATATAGTCTCACCAAATTCAAAGGAGATTTCCTTTCTGGACTCACCATTGCTAGCCTCTGTATTCCTCAGGTAAGCCTAGTTACTAGTTACAGTAATGGTGCTTCGAAATTCTTGAAGGTTTTGAAATTTTGTTTGAACATGATTTGTTAGGCTTTAATTAAGCTTGTTTAGTATAATTTTAGTGTAGAGTTTATGATTCTGAAATTAGTCTTAGATTTTGAAACTTGAAAGCAATAGATTCTTGGTCAAAGTACAAATTTGGTCCCATATCTTTTGATGAGTTCCCAATTTGGTTCTATATCTTTTTTTTGTTGCACTTTTGGTCCCATATATTTGCAAAAGGTCTTAATTTAGTTCCATATCTTTTGGTCAAGTTGCAGAATTGGTCTCATATCTTTGTAAAAGAATCAACCTTTACTTGATCATATTATAAAGATATGAGACTACCTCTGCACTTGANTTTTCAAAATATCAAGGGATGAAATCTTTAGAAAGTCTTTCATTTGTCTATCATTATAGACAATACCATCTATATTAGGAATTCAACTTTATTTACAGTTCCTTTTCCAATCTCATCGACCTTTTTTTCCAGCATACGATTTACACCTAGTATATTTTTTTTTTTACCTATACACTCTTTTACACTTTCTTTTCGTGGGTGAATTCTGTATATTTTCACATCTAGGATGTACAACATATATCACTGTCTATATCCAAAAAACTAAAATATAATTGTGTTCGGACGTATCTAGTGTATTTAAATTATAGCTAAATAGAAGTAAATATCCAACTAAAACAAATGACCAAATTGAAGTATATACGTTTGAAGGAAGAGGTTATAATCAACTTTTGAGAGAAAGACCAATGAAATCACTTCAAAAGTTCCTTTTTTGTTTGCTTTAAAGACTAAAGTACTAGGCAAATCCAAACAGAAAAATTCTTTTCCTTTTGATAAATCATAAATGCTCAATTGTCTTTTGAGGTTTTAAGGACTATTTTGATAAAGATCATAAACTTTTGGAATTAAAGTGTAATTAAATTAGGACCAAAAAATCTTATGAAAAGGAGAAAATTCTATAATATTAGAATTCTAAAAACTCTTTTATAATTAATTTCAACTCAACAATAAAACTACATAATGTACTCTATAGTTTCTGTTTTCTTTATGTTTTGATCCCTTTTAGTAAAGGGAAAGGACTTAAACGCATAAGAGAAGATTTTTTAGGAGGTTTTTGACATTTTAAGTCACATTTGCCGTTAAATTCTAACGGAAATAAAGCACAAGGGGCCAATTCACTAACGGAGCAAATCACGGGGCACCAAACTGCAAAAATTTTTCTTTCAGAGTACCAAAGTGGGATCGCCCCTAACCACATGGTATCAAACTGCAATTTACCCTTATTATTATTATTACAGTAAACTTTGTGTTATTTGATATATTGGTCTTTTTTATGAATGCAGACACAAGCTTTGTGGCTCCACTTGTGTATGCTTTCATGGGAAGCTCAAGAGACATAGCCATAGGACCAGTGGCTGTGGTGTCCCTGTTGCTTGGGACTATGCTCTCAGATGAGATTAGCAACACAAAGAGCCATGACTATCTCCGTCTTGCTTTTACTGCCACTTTCTTTGCAGGAATCACTCAAATGGCACTTGGAGTTCTCAGGTTTGCATTCTTCTTTATTTGTCTATAGAGTAAACTTATTTTTTCAGTCCCTACATTTGTCCAAAAATTACAATTTGATCCCTAGATATTAGAAAATAAGAATATACGTCTGGTCCCTGATATTTTTTTTTTAATTTAAATGTTTACTATTTAGTCTTAAACATTATCTGTGAGGGTTAAGTAGTTAAAATTAAATTGTAGTTTGTAACAAATTTAAGAACTTAAAAATTATATTTTCTCTATGTCTATAGTCTATACTCTCAAAACAATGCTAGTGTTACAATTTTTAATGGATTATAATTTATAATAACATCAATATTAAGTCTTCACTTGATAACTTGAACTTCTGAATGGGGATGATTCTTGTTATAGTTTCATAACTTTTTTGGTCAAGTGGTTAATAGTTTATTACTTACTGATTAGTGTTGTTAAGACAGGCACGTTATAACACAAAAGAGAAGGTGGTAAAGACTAAACACAGTGATTGATGAAATTCCACAAGTATAGCTTACATCTTTGGAACAAGACACATCATTGTTATGATGATAAAAAGGATTTTAAAAAGTTCTCCGCTGATACAAGTGAATAAACCCCGTAACTTTAAACTAGACCAAATGAAATGGGTATGACAAAAAAGAAAAAAGGCGTCAACATAACAAATGCTATCTCTATTTTTCATAATTAATTGAAATCTTAAGGAAAAATAGATTGCATAAAAGTTACCTTGTCATATCTAATATAATATGTAACAGAGCTCGAAGTAATATATTAAAAAAGAATTTGATCGATACCATTATACATCAATTTGCAGGCTTGGTTTCTTGATAGATTTCCTATCTCATGCTGCCATTGTGGGGTTCATGGCTGGAGCTGCTGTTACTATTGCCTTGCAACAGCTTAAAGGCCTGCTTGGCATAAAAGACTTCACCACCAAAACTGATATTGTTTCTGTCATGCGTTCTGTTTGGACTAACGTGCACCACGGGGTACCTCATAAAATCCCCACTTTTAGTTTCTCTCAATATAGAAGGAAAACATAAGAAATAACAAAGCAAGAGAAAAACTCACAAGTATTTTTGTTTCTGATCTCTTTCTCACAGTGGAATTGGGAGACAGTAGTCATTGGATTGGCATTCTTAGCTTTCCTTCTTGCAACTAAGTTTGTGGTAAGAATTATATATGCTAATTGCCAATGGGCACCATTCCATAATCTCCCCAAATTCTTTCTTTAAAATTTCCTTAGCTGTTTCTTCTCTAATTGACAGGCTAAAAAGAAGAAGAAACTCTTTTGGGTGTCTGCGTTTGGTCCATTGGTCTCTGTTATATTGTCCACCTTATTTGTTTACATTACTCGGGCTGACAAAAAGGGTGTAGCAATTGTGAGTATCATCAAGCTAAAATTTTGTGTAAATGATTATGCTAATGGAGAGGAAGTGAAATTATTACTTAACCATCTCCTTCGTTCCATTTTATGGATATCTTTTCCCTTCTCTTCTTTTCTTCTCAAGTATACCTTGAAGTTTGAACAAACCTATGCATTCCAATACTGACGAATTTGGAATTCCAGGTGAAACACGTAGATAAGGGTATAAATCCATCATCTGCTGGTGAAATTTTCTTCAGTGGAGAATATCTTGGCCCTGGCATTCGTATCGGTGTGATTGCTGGTATGATAGCACTTACGGTAAGCAAATTTTACAGATGAGTCATCATCTCACAGCCAGAGTTTCTTCCTTTTTAGTAGGAGGGAGAATAGATTTCTTTCTATTTATTTAAGTAAAATTTATTGAATTGTAGGAAGCTGTAGCAATTGGAAGAACATTTGCTGCCATGAAAGATTACCCATTGGACGGTAACAAGGAAATGGTGGCAATGGGAACAATGAACGTCATTGGTTCACTCACATCTTGTTATGTGGCCACAGGTACAACAGAGGAAGTTATAAAGAACAGTTCAATATACGTCTGTCATGTTATATATTTTCTTAAATTTGATGTGCTTATCGTTGTATAATTAGTATCAGTTTCATGGCTTTATAGTGAATAGTAATACCTGTCATGTTAATAAGCCTGGGTGATGTTTATGCAGGATCTTTTTCTCGCTCAGCAGTGAACTACATGGCTGGCTGCCAGACTGCTGTATCGAACATCGTTATGTCCATTGTTGTACTATTAACTTTGGAGCTCATTACACCACTTTTTAAGTATACCCCCAATGCTGTGCTTGCTTCTATTATCATATCTGCTGTGGTAAGCCTTGTCGACATTGAAGGAGTTATTCTGCTATGGAAGATCGACAAATTCGATTTTCTTGCTTGTATGGGAGCTTTCTTCGGTGTGATCTTCAAAAGTGTCGAGATTGGCCTTCTCATTGCGGTAAAAATGAATACTTGAAGAGTGGAGATTCTTCTGTTTGTCCCATCCAACATGCAAATTTTGAACTTT
The DNA here is from genome assembly GCA_003254925.1 of Chamaecrista fasciculata. Lineage (NCBI taxonomy): Eukaryota > Viridiplantae > Streptophyta > Magnoliopsida > Fabales > Fabaceae > Chamaecrista > Chamaecrista fasciculata. The sequence continues at coordinate 39,297 of QANZ01029031.1, read as the reverse complement.
CATTTGTGAATTCATATGCAGGTTGCCATATCATTTGCCAAAATCCTTTTACAAGTGACAAGGCCAAGAACTGCAGTACTTGGGAAAATTCCAGGGACTACAGTGTACAGGAACATCCAGCAGTACCCAAATGCCTCACAAATTCCAGGCATGCTTATTGTTAGAGTTGATTCTGCAATCTACTTCTCTAACTCCAACTACATCAAAGAAAGGTGAATAACTTCTTATATGTGTATGTATAGTTTTAGTGGCACACCCTCATATTAGTCAGGAGTATTTACGGAGATGCTTTGTAATTGAACTGATCTCTCTATCTCTGGTGATTATTGCATTTTTAGTCTTACATAATCTGCTTTTATATGTTTGAAGAAGTGAACAAACTTGAAGAAGAAACCACAAGCTATGAAAATTTAAGAACTTTGGGATGTCAGTTTTAGACAGTTGTCACCAATAAATCTGAAGTTTTTACTACAGATATAGTACATTCTTTAAGTTTATAGACACTTCATGATTGGTATTTAGGTCAAAAACGTGTATAATGTATTAGCTTGGATCATAGCCTGATTACTGTGATTCCCATTCAAAACTTGCAGAATTCTGAGATGGCTGCAAGATGAAGATGCACAAAGAAAAGAAAGTTTTACCAAAATACGATATCTCATCGTTGAAATGTCACGTAAGGGACTTTTTCTATTAAATGATTTTGTCTTGCTATTGACTATGAATTCAGAAAATGGAATAATAACTTTATTCTTGTAATGAATTCTATTCCCGCAGCTGTCACCGACATTGATACTAGTGGCATCCACTCCTTTGAAGATTTATGCAAGAGCCTTCAGAAAAGAGAAGTTCAGGTAATGCATAATCACATGATTCAACATTTTCTGCATACTCATCATTATAGGTTATAATGAATAGTTATTAGAAATTTCAATGAATTCCAGACATAAATTAACATTTTACGACTGTGTGATGCTATATGCATCTCTCTGTTTGGCCTTTTTTACAGCTTGTGTTGGCAAATCCTGGGCCAATTGTAATGGAGAAGCTTCATGCATCCAAGTTAGCAGACATGATTGGGGAAGACAAGATATTTCTAACAGTGGCTGATGCTGTTACAACTTTTGGTTCAAAGGTTGAAGAACTTTGAAACATATATTCAGACTCAGAACCCTTCAATAGTAGGTTGTGAATAGGTGGTTGATATGAACTTTGCAGATAAGTGTTGTTTCTGGTTCTGTGAAGAAGTTGGATTTGAATCCTCTAAAGCTGTCTTCAAAATTTACCCAGTAAATTTTGAAGGAAAAAAGAAATAACAAATGCAAAATCTATGTTGAAAGAACAAGTGAGGTCCATCATTTACTTGTTAAAGGATGAATCTCACTTGTCACTTTGTTAAAGTACATGTAGCAATTGGTCAATTCAGGAAGCTCAGAGGAAAGATTGGTTTGTTTTCCATATGTAATTTGTTTTTTTCCCCCATCATTATGGGCTTTAAGTTCGTAAATTTTGTTGGTGTTAAATTGTATATTATCTTCTTTGGTGGAAGCATATTCTCTTAATGATTCAGACATGGACATTCTAATGATGGATTCATGAGGAGAAAAAGAAGTGTTGATCATTATACTCTCATTCAAGTATGCATGGAATTATCAATCATAATCCATTAAACTGACTGAGTTGTGAGAATTTCTACAATTCTATGAATAATTATATACTCTTTAAAATAACATATATATACTCTTTACAAATCATTTCATCTAAAAATGAATGCTTAATACTTTTCAAAGAATCATGTCCTAGTGAAGACTAGAATATTGATTCAACAGATTAACAACACAAACTATAGCACCAAATTAATGAATTAATCAGTTCTATTTTCTCTGAAGTTTTGAGCCCTAATCTTACTCCCCCATGATGATCCCTCCTTTTGAGCCATTCTTCTATTAGATCTTCTCTTCAACTCAACCAATTGATCTTCCCACTTTCTTCTCCATCTCTCATCACCAACACTCCTATTATGATCATTCCTCCTACTTTTGATCAAACCCAATTCATAATCATACTCTTCTCTAAGCACAGGATTCATAAGTGTCTCATAGGCTGCATGGAGCTGCACAAACATCCTTGTGGACTCCTCCTTCCTCAAAGGATCCCGGCAAACATCCGGGTGGTACCGGCGAGCCATGGATCGATAAGCCCTCTTTATTTCATCCGTAGTTGCACTTCTGGGACTTAAAGACAACATGTTATAAAAGTTTCCAGTGCCATTAATGGCGGGCTCTTCAACTTCACTAGCTAGATTTCTTACTCTACATGAAACATATTGAGGAACCCTTTTTCCTTTTTTTGAGAGGGGAAGAAGAAGGCAATCATGAAAAGGCTTATTATTAGAATTGGGGAAAATTAGGGTTGAGCTTAAGGATGTAACATCCATATTGCTTTTTTCGAGTTTGAATAATGTTGGTTTCTCTATATGGCTATGAGAAAATCTAATTGTGTTCTACACCTATTTATATAAATGGGTCAAGGACAAGGTTTTGGAAACCTTAAAAGCAAGTTATGTTTATACTTTGTGGTATGAACTAAATAATATTATAGTCTTTCTTTAAACATAAACTTTGTTAGTGGATACCAATTTGGTCAAAGAAAATCAGGAGTTTTAATTGTCTCCATTCTCTACGCGTTTTCTTCATGCAATGCATCGAGATATTTTTGTAAGGACGATAAAGACAATTGAACATACATTCAGATATATACGCTAAGATTATAATATACATTAATTGATTTAAATTTAAATTAGAACAGATCTAGGAAATATAATGTATAGGAGATTTTTTCTTTTTGAGATTATAATATACATTAATTGATTTGGATTTTAAAAGTGTTTAAAATATTCTTTCTTTATATTTTTCCAATTAACTAGAAATCTTAATAACATTTTAAAAAAATGTATTTATATATCTATGTTGTCTGCTGTACATTTAATTTACTATTCTCAATCATTAGTGTGTGAGTGACGTAACAATTTGGATGTTTTAGAGTACTTTAAGGATATAGCGCTGAGAAAGATAGAAATAAGGTAAAGAGAGAAAGTATCAATAAAACTTACTTTCTCTCTCTATTTGTTCTTTTATCTCTAAGCACTATATTTATAATGCACTATAGAATATTCAAATTGATCATATAATGTTCTTGTTGTTATATGACTTTTGTGGTTCGGTTCACAAAAGTGACAAAACAGTTGCATTTTCTTAATTTTCTTCCACCAAAATCACCAAATTATATAGTAATTTGAAAACAAAAATGTCCATAATCACTATAAGCATGAACTTGGATAGGTTGAGCTTTTTTTTTCCTTTTAAACCCAATCAAAGGGAAATTAGTATATAAAGAGGTAGCTAGAAGAAGTCAAAGACAAAGTTTCATTAAAAAATAATAAAAATATTTAATTTGAGCAGACCATGATGCAGGCAGATATTGCAGGAGTAGAAAAAAGTGTAACTATAGAAAATTATGGTTATAATATATAAAACCAATATGGCAGCCCTATTTGAATGATACAAACCAATGTGATAATTTTGTTAATGATAAGGTAATTCGCCGGCTATTATTATTTATATATGCATCATAGTTCTTCAAAAACTTTAGGTATGGAGATTATATATATATATATATATTTGTAGACATTTTATTATTATTTTATTTTATTTATATTTGTTTATGTGTTGAAGACTTCATGGAAATTCAGTGAGAATGGAGAGTTGTTCAAG
>QANZ01029031.1:0-28256 GCA_003254925.1 Chamaecrista fasciculata | reverse complement strand
GTACAAATTACAATGCGAAAATAAAAATTTCGTCTCACAGTCCAGAATGAACCTTTATCTAGCTACTTTATGTCACACATCAAAACAGAAGAACTACAAATGGTAAACTCGAAGGAAAGAAAATATATAAAAGAACATCATCAAATTTGCAGTCCCTCAATCGTCAAGTCATATCATCATCATCATCATGTGAGTAATCATGTCTCTACTATGAATTCTGAAAATGGAAGGATGTGCTTTGGATAGAGAGCTCAGAAGGCAGAGTGAAAGTAAACAGTGAGAAAAAGAGGAAGAAGCAAAGATCCAATGGCAGAAATGGGAATGAGAGAAGATGATGCAGCAGAGGAGTTGCCTAGAGATGGTGATGGTGCTGGAGATATCTCATTTTGAGGCCCACTTGAAATCCCAGGTGTTGCAGCATCAGATGATGTTGGAGTTGATACTGGAGAAGAAGATGACCCTCCAGCTACACACAACAATCAAAAAATCATAATATAAAGATCATCCACAGACCACAAGAGATAGAACTAACTTAAATATAAAGGGCCAACCCAATTCCAGTCCTCACTTACTGGGAATACTGGGGATGGGGAAGGGAATATCTTTTTTGCATAGAGACTAGTTTGTACTTATCGTTGAGTCAAATCGGCCCTTAGAACTAACTTAAATATATTTATGATTATTTGTAGAACAAATTAATGATTTGGTTCTCAAAAACAGAAATCAAATTCTCAATTTAGTCTTCAAGAAATAAAATTATATGTTAAATTCATTCAGTTTCTAAAAAGATAAATTTATCAAAGTCATTAAATTCTATGCACGAATTAAATTCACACTATTTGGTAAATTTCAAATTTGTTTCAAATTATCTTCAAGTACTAGAAATTAGAACATCTGTCCACAATTGCATATAAATATGATATAATGCTGATTAATTTTTGTTTTCACATAAAAATATGATGCCAGAGGGAAATCCAGAAAAATAGAAATCAACATAAGGGAAAATCCATTGAAGCCCATTTATGGTTGATGCTATTTCCAAAAACAAGAAAAAACTACAAATTGAAATTATATATATAGAAAATAAATTGATCATTTAAATAAGAAAAAAACGACGATTGGGACAATTAATATGTTAATTTGACTGGTAGGGAACATACCAGGAGCAGCAGCTGGTGCATCAGACACTGCTAAGAAACAAAAACAAAGTAATTTAATAGTTGGCAAATTAAAAGCATGAATCTAGAAAATGGTAAGGACATGAAACACCAGATCAATTCAGACGTATACAAAAGTCCTTGTGCGTTCTGTATCTGTCTTACTTTAGACGGCAGGGGATACAAATCCAGATCAATATGTGCATTCACTGTTGAACTTGAAACAGATAGCACACAAGACCTAAAACTAATAGTGTAGCTCAGAAATGCACAAAAATGGAAACAATTCGAAAACACTATCTACCTTGCTTTAGACAGCAGGGGATAGAATTAGAAATCCAGATCAATATAGGCATTCAATGTTGAAACAGATAGCAGCACACAAGACCTAAAACTAATAGTGTAGTTCTGAAATGCACAAAAATGGAAACAATGCGAAAACACTATCTATCTTGCTTTAGACAGCAGGGGATAGAAATCCAGATCAAATCGTCCAATGTTGAAACAGATAGCACACAGGACCTAAAGGTGTAGCTCAGAAATTGACAAAAATGGAAACAATGCGAAAACACATTAAACAAGAAAATCGACGAGAAAACCTAAAACGAAGGCAAATTAATAAGGAGGAGAAATCGAAATCGGACTCACAAGCACAGTTAGTAGCAGAAGGAGCAGAGACTTTGCAAGCAGCAGGAAGAGTGACGGCCTTAGTAACATTCAAAACGACACCTAATTGAGCGCTGCTTCTGAAAGCTTCACAGAGACAAGCAGGATCGGCCTTAAGCACAGTCTTCAAGCCAGAGCAGCAGTTTCCTTCTGGTTTCGCGGTGGTGCTTCCGTTCGACACGAACGACAAGCAATCCGCCATTGTTAATATCAGGTTCGAGCAATCGGCGGACGGCGCCGGAGCCGACGGCGATGCGGCGACGGCGAAATTTGAGGAGACGGCGAAAATGCAGAGAATCAGGGAGAATTTGAGCGCCATTTTGGGAAGAGAGAGAGAGAGAGAAAGAAAGAGGGAATATGTGTGTGAGAAAGAGGGAGAAAGAGAGAAGGTGGGAAAATGTGAGAAGTGGGAGTGCGTAATATATAGGATCAAAAGTGTATTTTTTTTAGTCCACTTCATCCAAATTTGTCATGTTAACTGCCTAGTCAGCATGCCATGTCAAATTTAACGATAGAAGTTGAACGAAATTTACTATGAGACTAACAGTGGAACCTTTTGCAAAGTTATAGGACCAAAAGTGCAAAAAAAAAAAAATTATAAGAACAAATTAAAACTTGAACAAAAATTATGGGTCAAGAGTGAACTTTGGCCTACCTTCTTCTTAAACTTTAATAAATACCTTTCACAAACTAATTAGATCGATTCTAGCTATATTTCTAAGAAACTAATTTTTATTAATTTTATCTTGGAAGATTTATAAGAATTTATTTTGAAACTTTGAATATGAAATGGAAATTTAATGAAAGAAAGATAGTGTTGGGTGTATACTGTGTATAGAGTAGCGTTTCCAAACAACTTTACATGTGGGAATCGTTGTAGCGGGCGGGAGAGGTAACTAACTGTTTTCAGTGTCCAATTTTGGTACTTAAAACTTAAAACTTTAAACACCCAAAGTCTCAGTATTTGTCATGAATCGATTCATGGATATTTTGCAGTTAAATTAGTATTAAAAAAATATATCTAGTTGTTATATTATACATTTTATGATAAACTATAAATTATAAAAAAAAATTGATGGAGGATAGTTAATATATATATTTTTTCGGTTACAGAGGATAGTAGTTAATATTTCGTTAGCCAACTATTATCAAGCATTCAGGCCAAAAAAAAAAAACTATTATCAAGCATTGCCTTCTTTCTAGAATTTCTTATAATTAGGTAATTATAATTGCTTATTTTTATAATTTATTCTTTTTGGCCTGAAATTATAATTATTATTTTTAGTTCACTATCTTAGATATGATATTCCTATAGGCCAAAGTCTCGTATTAGTTCTTTATGTATGTGATTGATTTTAAATTGATTTCTCATCTTTCATTTGTTTCAAATTGATCTTACATATTTTCATGACGTTTCAAATTGTTCCCAAAATATTGAATATGATCATATCTCTATCATTTCAAACTCTAATGTAACAAATCTAAAGTTACAAGTTTCTTTTGATGAGTACTTTAGGATCATTAACAAACGAGGTTAAATCGAATCTCAAGAATGAATAACTTGTTTTACGATCAAACAAGTGAAATTGATCATATATATTTTTTTGTTTCAAGTATGAATATGACAAATTTAAATTATGTGTTAATTCTTGAACAATTCTTTCTTCTAGTTAAAATCTTTAGCAAATGAAGTCAAACTGTGTCTCAAAAATCAATTTGAACACGAGAGATTAATCTATTTCACTAGATTCAAATCCATTAATTTTTTTTTTGGTGACAGATTCAAATCCATTATTAATATGCTCTGAGAGTTAAGTTTAAAAAGTGTAGTTAATCTTTGAATTTGATAGTGAAGAGATGAGCATGCATAAATGATAATTGACGTACATGTGAGAGTGGGTCCATTGAGTGAAAACAATAATAATGAAAGGAGATGATGGATGAATCACAATTCACAAACAATTTGGAAGCACAATCAGTGACAATTATGGATGCAATTCCACAATCCTCGCCAAAAGTCCCAACATTTAATCATACTTTCCTGCCTCAAATATGCAAAAAAGCATCCACACCTTGTCCAAAGCTATACATTTTTTTAATATAAATTCATATTTCATTTTCTCTTAGCAAAAGCAAAGCAAAGTCAACAAAAAGAATATTTCTCCTTCTAGGGAAATTGAGAATATATATATAAGGTTAAAAGAGATATTTTTTAATTTGGTTTTGAAATGGAGCATTTTTTTTATAATATAAACAAAGTAAATTAATTATTTGATTTTTCAAAGATAANGTACCCTGTGGTATTCTCCATTAACACTTTGGTACCCTTTGGAGCTATTTTGTAATTTTAACCATAACAAATTTTGCAAAAATTACATATTGACCACAAAAAATTTTCAAAAAATTACAAATAGGTCCCTAGATACATATTATATAGGGATTAAAATGAAAAATTTAAAATTTTTTTGGGGTCAATATGTAATTTTTGTAAAATTTATTATGGTTAAAATTACAAAATAGCTCCAAAGGGTACCAAAGTGTTAATGGAGAATACCACAGGGTACCAAAGTGTCAAGTTTCAAACCACAGGATACCAAAGTGAAATAGGGTCAAACCACAGGGTACCAAAGTGTAATTTACCCTTAATTTTAAGATAAAAGGCGTGTTAGAAGAACTGGAAAGTTGGCAAGCAAGTTACCAGAATGATTAAAGCAAAGCTTAATTTAATTAAGCTCTCATATGTGTATAGTGTTTATTAACGTTGAGCTTTATATATTAGATTATGCTAATAAACCTTTTGCTTTCCGCACCCTCAAATGCAAATTAATTATATTACATAACATATGAAATCTGATGATTGAGGTGAAGAGTGATTGGATTTGGACCCCACATTCCATTAATTAATTAAAGCATGAAGATTTCTTTTCATAACACTTTTTTGAATTCTCTCTTTCTTATAACGTTAACCCCTAGATCATGCCGTAATCAGCATTAGACCAGCACAGCAGCACCTTTTCAATGGCTGTCAACTATTGGTCTCTCTTGTCATATTATAATAAATTAAAATGAGAAAATAAATTAAACAACATAACAATATTATAATCTTCTTTATCATAAAATTCTCTTAATCATATTATTTATTTAATGTTCTCTTTTTACTATGATTAGCCATAAAAAAAATAAACCTTTATCATGTATCTTAAGTGTGTAGATCAACCTCATAACAAAGATATTTTTTTAGCACAGTCATAACAAAGATATTAATAATACATAATTTGAAATATTAATGACTAAAAGGATTCAAAACCATATAATATAATATAAAATTAATCACTTGTCTCATTAATAATCTATCAATGAGATCGACGTAAGAACTACTTTGAAACCAAAAAGAGAGAAGCCTTTTAAAAACTAAAATAGGATGTTCAATTTCAGAAACCAAATTGAAATAATTAAAATATATCTTCCAACAAAAAGCCAACTTCCTTATATATTTTTATCAAAGAATTTAATAGCAAATATTCAACGAAGTCTGTTTTTCAATTATCAATATTAACAAATTGAGTTGAGAAGAAAAGAAAGGGAAGATCTGAATATATAACTCTTCAGTAAATATACATAAATTATTTGTATTTACATCCCAATATGTAAGTAAATGTACAGAAAGATCTATCTATCTTTTATGAACTAAGGAGACTACAACAGTAACATCATCAAGCTTACCACCAGCATATCCCACATATCCTGCAGCTTGGGCTGCATCAGCAAATGGACTTCTTGTGGATGATGATCTTCCAATCTCTTGAGCTTTCATGGCCAAGAACTCAGCTATTTCCTGACATTTTTACCCCATCCACATAAGCTACATAATTACATACCCTTTTATCTTGTCTAGCAATAAAAAGGGGGGCCTAGTGCACGAGGCTTCCACTAAGTACGGTTTGGAAAGGGTCAAGATATATGCAGCCTTACCCCTGCTTTGCAGAGAGGCTGTTTCCAGGATTTAAACCCGTGACCTCTAGGTCACCAGGCAGCAACCTTACCGTTGCGCCAAGGCTCACTCTCATCTCGGTCCATCTTGTCAAGCAATAATTTAGAAAAATTCTTTACGAGACTCAATCGGCCGAGATAAGGGTGTACAAAGGCCCAATCGGCCTAACCTGGCCCAGTCAGAATAATCAATTTGGGCTGAGTCCTGGGATCACGCTCTTTATAAAGTGGCCCAGTTTGGGCTGGTGACCCAACCCTGCCCGTTCGGTTACACCCTTAATCAAGAATTATTTAGTTATAAGCATTTCAGAGTCAAATACATTTCTTAATAGTAACACAATCTCTAACATGTTTGTGTCTATGGATAATTAACTTGATCATATAGGACTAACTAAAGCTCTCTCCGCTAATGGGTTACATTAGCACAAGGTAACCTCGATGTTGGCATATAGTTTGTCAGAAAGGAAAGGATCGGCAAGAGGCTGTATATATTGTATAGAAGATGGCTTTTTTGTCAGGAAAATATTCCGCATGGAAGAAAATTAAACATATAATGAACTACTACCATAGAATAGTAGTCGAGACAACATACCTGAGGTTTCAAGCCACTTTGAAGAGACTTGGATATAATTGAAGCTATCTCTTGCTCGTAAAGATTGTCAAAAAGGCCATCAGTGGCAGTAACAATCACATCACCATCATTAAGATCAATCTTGTACCCCTGAAACACATTTGATTTTTAGTTGCTATGATGTTATATAACCGTAGGTCAAGGAAAGTGACCAGAGGTTCTAAACATTTCTTGTCCTGTAAGAAAAAAAATTAAATAGGTAAAAGTTAAAAAAGCTATGAGGCTTACATACCTCAATGATTTCTGAGGGATCATCACCTCTAACTATATGTAATGGTAAGTTGAACTCGTGAACCATGGGATTTGATCTTTTAAACACAATACCATCTCTTATTATGATAAATCCTATGTCTCCAACAACGGCAGCATGGAGGCCCTGCACAAGAATCGCACCAAGCAAGAGTTTATTCAATTTTGATAAGGATTTTACTATCAGAGTCCTCCCCAAAGAAATTAAACCCAAGTTGATATGGAGATACTATTTTCTCATACCAACTAAGTACGGAGAATGAATAGTTTGTATTCTAAATCAAGGACTCGCTTCTCACCCAAACTTACTGTTACCACAGAACTTACTGTTACGACTAGTTTGGCATAAGCACACTAGAAAAGAACTTCGAGTGCTGAGAAAATGGCTAGTTTTTTTTTTCTTTTTTTTTTACCTGACCATCAAAGTGCAAAACCAATGCAGTAGATGATCCAGGACATTGAGTTTCTGCCACACTTCTACTAAGAACTTCTGCAGGGTTAATCATGGAAATATTTTGGTGATTTGACACGACAGTTTCACACCTTTCCATGAGTTCTTTAGTATATTTTCCATTATTATTACTCCCTGCAAAAATTTCCAGAATACATAAGTCGCTGACTGATATATAGCACAAACTGACAGAGAATAATATGCTCAGGGCTTTGACAGTGGCAAGGTATGGGAAGCATTTGATGAGATGGGAAGTTCTCAATCCCGTTTAGTTCAATAAAACAGAAACAATAAATGCAGCTCAAATATTGCAAAAAGGAGAATAGACATAAATTTCAAGGATTTCGGTTTTGTATTGAGTATGAGTTTGTAAGATGCTAATATTTATTTACAGCAATAATCAGCAAACAAGAGGAAATGAAAACGAGAAAAATCAGATGCTTCATATACTTGTACTTCTAAATATTGTAGACTGTAGAGAATACCTTCAAACGACCATTGACCAACTCCATCAGCCACACCTAGCCAGTTTTGGCCAACAAAATACGCATCCCTTCGACCTGTCAATGCCTGGAAGTCATTATTAGTTGGCTTGATTACCATCTGCTATTCAGGACTCAAGACAAAGATCACCACCCTAAATACCAAGTACACTTATTTTACATGCATCTACTTCTACATGTAAAGTACATTGTACGATACAGTTAAAAAAAACAACAATTCAATACAAAGATCTGTGAGATTTGTAGGCAAGAAGAATTTAGATGGTGTTGGTCATATAATAATGTTGATGCAATATCTGCTAAGCAAAACATGGAAATTTGTCTCTCTCAAGTATCATCACTTCTCCAATCTTCATTTTCTTATATAAACAGGGTAGGGTATACGATGCATAATATTTATTTACAAGAACTCTGAGTATAATATTAGTCACTTAATTCACATCAAACACATAATGAAACCAAAACACAGCTATGAAAATAGCCCAAATAAAGAATAAGGATTAACAGAGAAGCAATGCGGTTAAACCTTGCAAAATTTAGAAGGGATAACTTAAATTAGTCATTCATTCTAAAATTTGATTTAATTAGGATACTAAAATTCCACCACTTATTCATTTGTTCTTAGCCCAATTTGACCATATAGAGTCAAAATATCGAAGGATGTGAAAGATACCTTAGAGGGATGGGGCAAGTATGCAGCACCAGAAATTGGGAAAAGTTCTGTGGTTGATGTTTTCCCCCTGCATACATCCAAGTAACCAGAATGAAGAACCATGCAGAAGGTGATTTTACAAATTCCACGTGGCTTGTCAAGCATCAGATCAAGATTTTTGCCTCAATAATGGTTCTGGCTTTTTCTTTCCAATACAATTTGGCCATGGGATTGCATTTATTCCTTACTATATAACTATATGTAATTTGAACAATCTACAACTTCTGTGACACTACAAAAGATCTTTTAAAATCTTTAATTCCCTTTATTGACAAATTCTGTAACTTGACAAACAGGGTCAAGAACTACTCTTTTCAGGGAAAAAGGAGAGATATGTATCCTGAGGGAATAAGCTTGGAAACTCATGTGCTAAAGGCCATGATAATTAATCATGTGGATCCAGTATATGGAAACTTTACTTTGTCCAAACAAAATAGACTATTGATAATTGCCATCTTAGACCACCTTACCTCCTCCATATAAAATAACCATACCTCACATAACAAGAAAACCAATTAAAGAGTAAACACAACTTTCTACAGTTAGCCATACCTCATCTGAAGTTGAGAAGAAAGAAATAAGGGAGAGACGTGTGGAAAGAGAAGCAAAATTAAGAGGGAGGGGAAGAGGATCAGGATGGTATTGAAAAAGAGAGAAGGTAGTTGGCATACATACCCAATAATAACTGTTTCAATTGGATGTTTCTCAGGCACACTAGGACTTGATGTGTCTCCATAATTGCTTTTTTCCATATTATCCACATCTATTCCATTTTCCAACTCCGAGGATGAATCCAGTTCATCTAACTATACAAGAAATTAACACAAAGTACATTAAAAACTGAAGCAGATAAGATGACTTGTTTTCAGTTCGAAGGAACAGTTCATCAGATTGTTTTCAGCAGTGAAGGTTATGAGATAACTAAATGAACTCAAAGAAAAATGAAAGCACGGAAAAAAGTAAACTTTAGCATTTGTAAGAAAAGGGAAGAAGACGAAGCAATGCTGACTTCACCTTTTTATTTGTGTCAAAAGATTCAACGACAATGGGATGACTAGTTTCCTCATCCACAATTGGTTCAGGCTCTATAGAAGTAGAGACTGGCGCCATTTCAGCTATGTCTCCATTGGCACCACCAGTTAGGTCGTTTGTTGCTATACCCAAACCATTATCCACACCTACAATTGGTTCAGGCTCTAACGAAGTAGGGACTGGCGCCATTTCGGCTATTTCTCCATTGGCACCACCAGTCAGGTCGTTTATTGCTATAGCCAAACCATTATCCACATCCACAATTGGTTCAGGCTCTAAAGAAGTAGAGACTGGCGCCATTTCAGCTACGTCTCCATTGGCACCACCAGTCAGGTCATTTGTTGCTATAGCCAAACCATTATCCACATCTACAATTGGTTCAGGCTCTAAAGAAGTAGAGACTGTCTCCATTTCAGCTATGTCTCCATTGGCACCACCAGTCAGGTCGTTTGTTGCTATAGCCATACCATTATCCACATCTTCAATTGGCTCAGGCTCTAAAGAAGTAGACACTGGCGCCATTTCAGCTATGTCTCCATTGGCACCACCAGTCAGGTCGTTTGTTGCTATAGCCAAACCATTATCCACATCTTCAATTGGCTCAGGCTCTAAAGAAGTAGACACTGGCGCCATTTCAGCTATGTCTCCATTGGCACCACCCATCCGGTCGTTAGTTGCTATATCCAAACTATTATCCACATCTACAATTGGTTCAGGCTCTAAAGAAGTAGAGACTGCCGCCATTTCAGCTATGTCTCCATTGGCTCCACCAGTCACGTCGTTTATTGTTATATCCAAACCATTATCCACATCTATTTCATTTTCCAAATCCGAGGATGAAGCCAATTCATCTAACTATACACAAGAAATTAACAAAAAGCACATTAGAAACTGAAGCAATGAAGTTTTTGATAGTTGGATCACTAAATGAACTAAGAAAAATGCAAGAACAGAAAAAGTAAACTTAGCCTTTGTACGAAAAGGGAAGAAGACAAAGCAATGCTGACTTCACCTTTTTATTTACATCAAAAGATTCAACGACAATGTGATCCACAATTGGTTCAGGCTCTAAAGAAGTAGAGACTGGCACCAATTCAGCTATGTCTCCATCAGCACCACCAGTCAAATTGTTTGTTGCTACATTGACACCGTTATCCTTGTCAGCTGTAGAGAGATGAGCAACTTCAAAGTTAGCCTTCTACCTGACAAGAAGAAAAATAAATATTAAAAACTTAAACGGCTGATTCATGTTTAAAAGTTACCAAACAGGTTGCAATATCACCTTCAGTTTGCTCTTCAGCTTCCTCAGAAGCACCAATATTGTAATCAGGAGACATATCAGACTCAGGAGTGACTGTTGGAACCAGCACTCCTATGTGATTATTAACTTCAGAATTTTCTTCAGGCACACTTGGGACATTATCATCCTCAGAAACAACATCTTTACCATGATAATCATGATCGCCGTCTTCTACTAAATCAAACTTTGGATGCTTAATGTTGTTCTGTGAGACATCAACATCACTTTCATTTGCTGGCAGCTGCTGATCTGGATCGGCTACCTCAATCAACAGGGCTGAGTTATGTCTCAATTCTTTCACAGGAGATGATTCAATCTCCCCAGTTAAACTATGACCATACTCTCTGTTTATATTCCTTGTTTTATGGGCTTCATCAGAATCACCTTCCAGGTTCAACATTTCAACATCTTCAGTCAATAAAGCCGTGGCACTAACTATCCCTCCTTCCTCAAGAGCTTTTTGAGGGAGTTTCTCTTGGTCCACTTCCACAATGTTTTCCCTTATCTCGCTAATATTTCCAAACCGGTACACAATACTACCGTCAGAACACTCTGCCAAAATGTCTCAGATAAAGTCAATTGAAATATTTGGAAAATCACTACCTTATTTTCTTTTGGGACAGTAAAATATGCAATGCAGCCCAAGCAGGGTAACAGAAAATCACTACTGAAAAGAATGAATTAGCCGCAGCAACGTGAATCTTAAAAATATGACGCCAAAATATAAGCCAAAGAGAGAATCTTGGAAGTTTTTTTTTTTTTTTTCTTTGAAACAGAGAATCTTGAAAGTTGGAACTAGTAAGATGAGAAAAATATTAACGAAAAAACTCAACCCTTTACCACAATATATTTGATATTTCATTTTAGTCATGGAGATAGTTTTTTTTTTTCTTCAAATAAATTTTTAAAATATTCAAAAAAAATGTTCTTACATTTATTTTGACAAGTTGGCATCTCCCTCTTCTCTCTCATTATTTATTTTTCTTTCTCTCATAACTTCTCACTCTAGCCCTTAAGATATTTGCTTTGTTGGAGGGTAAATTTTTTTTTCCAAAATATGATGTTTTACAAAATAAAAGAACATTAATTACTCTTTTTACAATTCTATCCCTATTCAATTGTTAGTAGAAATTGAATTAGTAGGAGTAACTATGACTAATTTAATAAGGGCAATTTAGTCTTCTTATCTCATATTTCTCTTCATTAGATTAATGATTTCCTTAGTATATGTATATGTGTATTAACCTTATTCTTTATTCTAATGACACATCGATTTAGCACCTTATTTTAGATTCATTTAAATAAAAACCTATAAGACTATCATGAAATATTAAATATACTTTTTAAGACCAAAAGCATGATTTTCGCCAAATAATAAAGAGGAAAGAAATTAGAAAGTTGCACTGGCATTGGCTTACAAACTTCGTCAGTGATCACATTGATTTCACACTAAACCAATGCTGCAATCATCTCTACTAACAAGTTAAACATTGAAACGATATCAAAGGCAAGTATTTAAGAAAAGGCAATTTTGGATGAACTAAAAAAAATCACACAAAAAAGGCGAGAATCTTGAGGGTTAAGGAACCAAACCTGTTGCAGAGATAACATCAAAATCTTCAGAGACAGAATTTGACGAAGAGCTTGAGGGTTCGTTGTTAGATTTGGAAACCACGAGAGAGTGAGGGATCATACATCGTTTGGCAAAACACGGAATCGGGTGAGAGAATTGAAGCCTGGATGAGGGTTTCGGCGAAATGAAGAGGCAATGGAAGCAAGAGAAGCTCGAAGGCTGAGATTTCAGCGAGGTGGAGAAAAGATGGACCATTTTGAAATCGACTATTTTAAGAAATGCATGGAAATTTTCCGAAATGAGAAGAGTGAGTGAAAGAGTGAGGAAGACGATGATGGAGGAAATAGTGAAAGGAGAGAGATGTGGATAAGAAATAACACAGAAAAACAGAAGAATTATTGGATGTATTCTCAATATGTATGGGTGTAATCTACTAGAAATCTAGAATTAAAGGTTTTGATAAATTCTGATTTTAAAATTTTTGAGTAAATTACAAATTCACAATACTTTTTAGTCAAAAATACTAATTTTCTCTCTAAATTTTAGACTAACTATCAATTTCATTCCCAATTTTTTACAGTCAATTTTGTTAACAATATTTTAGATTTTGGTTAATTTTATCATTTGATTAATTTTTTTCAATAAATTAACAACAGACTGCATCCTATTTTTTGATCTGCGTTAAGATTTGAGTTTCTTTTTTTATCAATTTTATATTATATATCATTAGTCATGTAGATTCTATCGTTAATATTTGGCTAAAATAAATAAAAAATGTAAAACATTGGAGACGAAGTTGACAATAAAAAAAAGATTAAGGACTAAATTGACAATAAAAAAAATTGGTGATGAAATTAACAATTAATATAAAATTTGAGGACGAAATTAGTACTACTTTTTATTAGTTGATTGTGAATCAACTATTTGACAATTTATGGGGAATATACTTATATTGTAATTAATCCTTCCAAATAGAATACATATATAATATATAATTTAATCTAAGAAAAATCATTTTTTGTAGAAAAATTAATTACGAATTTTAAGCTAAATGCAAAAACATCTCATAGGACTCGTGAAAAAACAAGTATTCAAAGATAAGGATAGGACTAAAAATATATCTGACATATTTATGTAATTCATCATAGTTGCATTAATTAAACTATTTTTTTATTGTGAATCAATTCAAGAACTTATCCTGTTATCCAGCTTCACTAAAACAAAAAAAAAGGAGTAAACCTATTTTTCATCTCTGGTCCAAATCTATAATTTAGTCATAGATTTTTTGAAATATACTTTTTAATTTTTTACAAATGTCAAATATTTAGTCCTTTAAACATTATCCATACAATTTAAATAGTTCATATTTATTAAAAAATAAAAATCAAAGATCAACAAGTGTATTTCTAATTTTGAGACAAATTTTAGGGTGGTGGTATATATATTTGTGCAGAGTGTAATATATGTAACCAAAGGTGGTGGTAAAACTACAAACCTCATAGAGAATTAAAGATTCAGAAGTGGTGAGAATGAAGGAAGAAAAAAGATGTTGACAACATGTATTGACAAATTTTAGGAATTAAGAAGTAGATTTTCTTTTAAAAATAAAAAGAGTAAAGATAGAAACTCAATACACTGCAAAAAATGAACTGAATAGGATCTTCATCGCGAGCCAGATAAGAGTCATGTTTGTTGCTTCCGCTTGTGATTTCTTGATAAATAATTGAGGATACAAATTTCACTCTATGAGAAGTGAGAAATGAAGCTGAAGATAAATGAGCGGGATATTTTGGCGGGAATATTAGCCGGTACACATTTGAGTTCTCTTTTCAATACATTTTATTTTGGGCCTTGATCGAATTTAGCCCGAATTATAGGATTAATGGATCTTTAATATATGTTCTATCTTGAATTTTTTCAATGGGCCTGATACAAAATGACCAAATAATAATAAAGTAGTTTACGATTTGTATAATTGTTTCGTTTTCAATTGTGAGTTTAAGCGTACAAAATTAAGATCTTTAATATATAATCATTGGCTTAAGCCTTAAGGGCAGTATGGTCCATACACATATGTGTGAGAGTTGATATTTAGGGTTACCGGAAGCTTCATCATCCAGAAACATGTGCTCGGTAACTTTTTGTTTAGCCCATAACAATTCATAGAGGCATGGTTTTTGAATCAACAAATCAATTCATATTGAAATTCACACTTTTAACTAGATTTGTTTTCTCAATCTCTTATATTTTGCTCTAATATCTTCTGGATTCTCTGTACATTGACCTTTAATATTTTGTTTTGATTTTATTGTAGTATTAATGTAAAACAAATGAAAAATAAAAGATCAATTTAAAGTCTATCTCCCCAATTTAAAATATTTTCTTACACAGTTAAAATAGTATTAGTTTTCGTCTACATGATATATGTTGTACCAAAAGAAAAAAAAAATTAGAGACTTTAAATTGGATGCTTATAAATTATAAGGAGTGGGCTAGAGCAGACATGCCTCCAGGAAGAAATCCATTCTTAGCTAGTATTCGAGGTGAGAAATTTTTGCCATAATCGTGAATAGGAATCGCCATTGTTCTGCAAAATTCAATATGTATGGGTAATCTACTAGAAAACTAGAATTAAAGGTTTTGATAAATTCTGATTTTAAAATTTTTAAGTAAATCACAAATTCACAATACTTTTTATTAGTTAATTGTGAATCTACTATTTTACAATTTATGAATACATATATAATTTAATTTAAGAAAAATAATTTTTTTGTAGAAAAATTAATTATGAATTTTAAGCTAAATGCAGAAAAATTTCCTTGAACTTTGATTATTGTATGAAAAACACCCTCAATTGTTTTTTAAAATTATGAAATGCCTATTTAATTCAAGAGAGGTTATTTGTACAAAATATTAGAGTTTTTTTTTTTTACATGTTAGCCTTAAATTTTATTCATTGGTAATAAAAGAATAAATCTAAACGAAAAAATGAAACTTAATTTACACTCAATTCTAAAAACATAATGACTAATTGGTGTTATATCTTATATCACAATTCAAAGATAATTTTCTCTTTTACCAAAAAAAAAAAAAAAGATAATTTTCTCTCAGAAGCACATTGGAGCAAAAATATCTCATAGGACTCCTGAAGAAACAAGTATTTAGAGATAAGGATACGACTAAAAATATATCTAACATATTTATGTAATTCATCATAGTTGAATTAATTAAACTATTTTTTGTATTGTGGATCAATTTAAGAACTTATCCAGCTTCACTAAAACAAAAAAGGAGTAAACCTATTTTTCATCTCTTGTCCAAATCATAGAGATTTGAAATATACTTTTTAATTTTTTACAAATGTCAAATATTTAGTCCTTTAAACATTATCCGTATAAATTAAATAGTTGATATTTGTTAAAAAAATAAAAATCAAAGATCAACAAGTGTATTTCTAATTGTCAGACAAATTTTAGGGATCAAGAAGTAGATTTTCTTTTAAAAACAAAAAGAGTAAAGATAGAAAAGTCATAAAGATAAAGGACTTAGGCATAATAAATAACTTTTCAAATTCAATACATCAACCTTGTATAGAGCAGTCAAGAGTTTAATTATGTGAAAGATAATCTAGCATTATAATCAGCCAAAATAATGCATAGAAAATAACAAATTCTAAGAGAATACGAAGAACTTTTAGAAGCAAAAAGTATTAAATGCAGCAAAATCAACTCAATTTTCAATGGCGGATTGTTATTGTATCTTATTCTTGATTTATTCAATGGGTTGTGAAGAAGAAATCAAGCATGATGATGATGTGTTCGTCATCCGAAAATAATATAGACTTGAAGTCTGTGCCGCTGGACAAGAATTTGAACTCGAAATTTCTGCCGCTGGAGAAGAATACTCAAAAAAAGGACGTCCTAGACAAGACTATTCAATATTCCCTACGTAAAATTACTAACAGAGTAAGGTTGTTGATTACAAGCCAGATGAAAACCCTCCTCACTCCTGCTTAGGATTTCTTCAAAAACCATGGAGGGTGTCATTTTCAGCTCAATCTTGAAGTATTTTGGTGGGGGTTGGCTGCAACCGTCGTAATTTCTTGGTTGATTCCGATGAGTCTACCAGCTTCGTTGCTGAGGACCCCATCGGTGTCGACACTCGGCGGCGAAACTTCCAATCGAACCATCGATACTGAAGAGAAAATGGATATTTCGACTGCCTCCCACCCAAGAGTAAATATGAGATTTTGTCATAGATATTTGAAATATATTTTTTAATTTTTTATAAATTAAATAGTTGATATTTGTAAAAAAATAAAAATCAAAGAACAAAAAGTGTATATCTAATATTTCAGGACTAAATTCTAATTTTGAGACAAATTTCTACGGATTAAAAAGTATATTTTCACTTAAAAAGAGTAAAAATAGAAAGTCATAAAGATAAAGAAGGACTTGGCATAATAAATTACTTTTCAAATTCAATACATCAACGTTGTGTACTGCAGTCCAACGATTTATGTGAAAAATAATCGAGCATAAAAAACAGCCAAAATGATGCCTAGAAAATCACAAATTCTGAGAGAATGCATCATTCATTCAGAGGACTTTTGGAAACATGAAGGAAGAAATGCAGCAAAATCAACTCAATTTTCAATGGGGGATTGAGATTGTATCTTGATTTATTCACCCCCACTCCCAGTAGCCATCAAAAATTCACCCTCACACACTACTTCACCTCCAACATAAGCCTTCCCTTCCATCTTTGCTATCCCAAATCGCTTTTGCAGCTTTATAAGTGTCATTCTCATGACTAGGGTATCTCCTGCAATCACCGGCTTCCTGAACCGCACTTTGTCTATTCCAGCAAAGAAGAAATTTTCACGAGAACCTCCGACTTCTGGTTGCAACATCACTAAGCCACCAACTTGTGCCATTGCCTGCATCAAAATACCGATAACATTTCATCTCTTCTTCTAAAACAACTATAGAGGTCAATATTCTCAACAAAAAATTATACTCTAAATTAAACTACAAATTTTTCTTTGATATATCACTCCATACATTAAAAAAATAAAATAATTCATGTACTAGTTAGAAGAATTCTTAAGTAGACATAGTGTACAAAAAGGAAGGGAGACAATATTAAACAAAAAAAGACTGCCAACATGTTAGCGCACACATTTTAAGGTGCCCACACATATCTTTTTGTAAATGTTTTGGTCTACGTATTCTTTAAAAACTTAGTCTGCTCAAGAATCTAAGCCTTGTGAAAACTAAATAAATGTCCAATTCATAGGATTGAATCTGCTCGCTATGAAAATTTTCCTGAATTTAAGGAGTTGAAGTTTTGACCTTTTTGGATAGTAATTTGAAGGAGAAGATATAAAGCTTGCTTATTTCCCTAGGATGTACCTTGCTGTGGGCAATATAAGATTTGGTATTACTAAAGAAAGAAAAATGACAGTATCCAACAGTTTCTCACTTTAGTAGGTTGCAGGCCTGGCATCTATCATGGACCTCATAGATATAACGACAGTAATCAATAAAGAGAAAGGTATACTGTGGAAAAGTGCATGTACTCAAGAAAATATCGGAGCAAAAAAGTGAAAGATCAGTACTAGTGTTTTGGCGAGGGCCGTGTCCCTTGAGTCTAAGTGTTGCAGAGCTTGATAAACGGTGATCACTGAGAAGTGGCTTTTATAATAAGGCAACTGTTAATTTCTTGCTTTCCTTACTGTCAGGTTTTGAACCTAATTTCATTGAAACTTCACATATTTAACTATCAGTTCGGTTTTTTTGCCAGATAATATTCTCAAATCTAAGCCTGACATGGCTCTCGAATTTGTCTCAAGCCAAAAAAGTTTGAAGTTAATTGAAGATATTTTCACTCTTTCAAAACTCTGTAGCTGCTGTTTTCAACTTTGTTCTGCATTCATCAAGAAGATGCTGGTTGAAGTGCTAGTTATTGTTTCAAGGAAACACACTTAGATACCATGCTAAGGGACCTAGACCTACTATTCTAGACTCTAAATGCTTAATCTTTTAGGAGAAGGTCAGTATGGTTTCAAAAACTATATCCAACCCTAGCTAAAGAGGGGTTATGAGTTTATCAAAAGGTATTTTGCACATAAACCAGGTTCACACACTTATCAGCTAACTCAGAAAGTAACAAACATTTATACTGGTTTTCTATTTCAACTCAAAAGCTGTTAAAAGAGTTTTAACCTAAGAAATAAATGCAATGACAATTGAACTTCAATATCTAATAAGAAACCAAACATACTACTACTATGGCCCAATGAAGATGCAGGAGTGTATGTGATGGAGAATCAATAATAATGGAGACCTTGGAAAAATCATTTTCCAGAAAGAAGAAATGAATTATTGCTACCTAGGGAATATTAGAGTTTGACTGGAAAATGAACTATGCTTTTATTATCTTGGAAATAAGAAGTAATAGCATCTAGGAAATATCTTTACTTTATTATCTTGGAAGTTGTTATATTTTTATTAGTTTTAAATTATCTTTGACTTGGGCTCTCTATATAAAGCCCCTTCTATCTTTTTGTAAGGAAGTTCATGCATTATTAAAAATATTATTTAAATTACTGTCTCTCTCTCATTTCTTCTATTCTCCCTCTATTTCTCCCTTCTCCCTCAATTTCTCTACTTCCCCCTATTTCTGTTTCTTCCCCCTCTGATTTCTCATTCTCTCCCTTATTCTCTCTTTGTTCTACATCAGTATGATGCTCGCTTCTGAGATGTTGGGTTCTTGTTTAATGTTTAGGTTCTTCTTGCGTTTATACTGCTACAAGTTATACAGAACTAGACAAGGACATGCTCAGTTTCACATTATTGCATGCCTATAACACATAGATATCACAAATGATACAAGAAGGAATCCTGGAGTTGAGACAGAATATCACCATATCCAAATATTTTAATTTTATTCACAATCACTTCCTTTCAAATAAGTATGTAGTCAAATGAAAGTAACTAGTAAATTGTAGTAAACCCATTTTTGAACAGTATATACAGCATTAGTATTTCAATTTTTTTTAGATGAATAGACAATTTCCATTGTGCACAAGACTAAGGAGTTAATACTTAAATCACCAAAGGTTGACATGCAACTGATTATATATATATATTATCAGCATAGTTTTTACCTCAACCATGAGAACACCAGGCATGATTGGCCTCTCAGGAAAATGGCCAGGGAAAAAGTTGTCATTTATTGTTACATTCTTTATGGCCACTGCAGAAACTCCAGGGTTGTATTCAATCACTCTATCCACTAGAAGAAATGGAAACCTAAACAAACAAAGAAGAAAATTAATGAAAAGTCACAATCAAGGGATGGCTCATTGGCTCCAATTCAAAACAAGACTAAAGCCCCATTTGATCCTCCAAAGATGACCCAGCATTAATTGGCATCTGATTAATGATATTATGCAATGTTTAAATGAAAAATAAAACCCAAAACTTAAAGTAACCTGTGGGGCAAAATGTCACGAATCTGATTAATATCCAAAACTGCTGGAAATGCTGGATACTCTGAAACAACAGCAAAACCCAGAAAACAAGTTCGTCAATATCAGCATAATAAGAAATCGGTAAATACTAAATACTCAAAACATGCTTACGAAATTCAATGGGTTTATCTTCTTGGGGATCATTTGCAGCATTTGAAGAGCAGAAAGGCGTGAATCGCCTAGCACCCATCGTTTTCCTCAAAGGGGTAGTAGTAGCCACCATAGCCTGAGATCCCGGGATCGAAAACCTGAGAAGTGAGGAATTAAGACGATGCGAGCTGGATGTGCGAGCGTTAGGGCAAGTGGGAGAGAGAAATGCGTTGGACAAAGCAGAGGCCGCCATTGTTGAGCTTCAGTGAGTTAGAAAAGTGTTGTGAATTGAAGAATGCGAAATGGGTTTGTGTGTATGAAGTGTGAAATGTAGGTTTATGGCGTTATGGGTGTGGCTGCATTTATCGATGATGATTGATGATAGAAGGAAGGAAGGAAGAGAAGGCGAGAGAAACAAGGAAGTGGAGTCAGTGGAAGCACTTGTTGGGACGGAGATTACAATGGTGGTTGTTGAAATTGGGGGCAAAACGTTGGGCGAGTGAGAATAGTAGAATACTAATAGTAGTATGTATGAAAGTATGGGAGTGAATTTATACGAATGAAAAGATGATTTATGAGTAATATATTATTTTGGCCAAAATGAGTAATACATTATGGTTTATCCAATGTAGAAAAGCCCGGACCGGACCGGCCGGTTCAACCGGCGAATCGGACACCAGTTCGATCCGGAAAAAATAAAATATCGGTCTGCAGTTGATCCGGTGGTGAATCGGGTCAAACCGCTCGAACCGGCCGGTTAAACCGGAAACCGGTTGACCCGGAATATTGAAAAAAATAAAAATAAAAAAGAAACAAATTAAATATTTGACACTTATTATATGTGATGGACATATGGTTATGTTTAATTTTTACTTTAAATTTAAATTATTGTAATATATCAATATGTATTTGATGAATATGTATATTTGAAAATGTATTTTTTAAGTAAACCGGCTCAACCGGTCGAACTAGTGACCCAGTGGTTGAACCAGTGACCCGAGCCTCTCACCGGGTCAATGACCGGTCCGATTTTTTGCACTATGGGTTTATCATATTCTCAAATCTCAATTTTAGACTTAAAAGAATATGAAAAAAGTTATTTTTTTAGGGTAAATTATACTTTGGTACCTGTTCTATGGACCGATTTCACTTAAATATCATGTTCTTTCAAAAGTGATACTTTGATACCCTATTTTTTGGTTGACATTTTGGTATCATGTTTTTTCAAAAGTGATGTTTTGGTACCTTGTTCTTTGCACTATTGACACTTTGGTATCCTGTTATATGGATCAATTTTACTTTGGTACCCTGTTCTTTCACGATTTGTTATCATTTTCTATCTTTGTTAAGGTATTACGGTACAAAGAACATGATACCAAAATGTCACTTTTAAAATAACAGGGTACCAAATGTTAACGGTACAAAGAATAGAGTACCAAAATGTCACTTTTGAAAGAACAGAGTATCAAAGTGAAATTGGTCCATAACACAAGGTACCAGAATGTAATTTACTCTTTTTTTAAGTAGGCATGAAAAAGTTAATTTGATTTTAGAACCTTTTCGTCCAAATTGTGGTTTCTGCTTATTTTATAATGAATATTTACAGTTTCATAAAAGAAAAATTATGAGAGAAATAGATCTATGTTTTGTACTTTCATGACTTAATTGGATAATTGAAATAAAAGGGAAGGGAAGTCATTTGAACTAACAAAGCATAAAAACATAAAGAGGCTAATACAAAGGCTTCTTTTGATCTTTCCCATATATCCCTGAGATCGCTTAGTGATTAATCCATAATATAACATAATTTAAATGAATTCTCGTGTCTTTTTTTCATTTCTTACATGAATTAGAAAGTTTCATACCAACTAGTTATTCTTTTATCTTCAAGTATGTACTTGTTTGAGTTGTTTCTGTTTCAAATCTCTCATAACATATGTTTCATTCTAAAATATTTTCTCTAAAGTAAATGATACTTTTAATATTTAATGCATTCTCTTTCAAGAAGAAAAGCTTATTAACAACCAAGAGAAGATGCAATCCTTACTCCATCGACCATCTCCCTAATTTGATTCACATTCTTGCTAACCCATAAAACAATCATATTTAAATCTGGTTATTTCACTAATTTTGCTTTATTTTTAGTCTAACCCCTCAAAGATGAAGGAATAACTTATCAACCAAGGCCTAATATTTTCATCTCATCTTATTTGATATTCATCCCCTCGTATTGAAGTAACTTTTTTTCTATCTAATAAAATTGTGTTCTTAGATATCATTTTCATTACTTGCTCACTCAATTGAAAATTAGAAATCAATTCTTCAAACGTAGAGATTATCAAACTAAATTGTCTTTGATAAGAAAAATATTTTCTATACACACTACCAATGTCAACTTCTTCTCATTCCTTTAATTTCTACTTTGGATTGTTAATTTACATTCTTAAATTTAACGGCCATGTTTTCAGTTAGCTTATTGTTCTCTAACCTATATATCATCACGTCATAGAAGAATTAATGACTTCTCCTCAACGACTAATCTTCAAGGCAAGTTAGGTTTTAGTATCTCCATATTGGTGCTGTGGTGCATAAACAAGGGAATGGAGGCAAAATCAAAAATTCTCACATTAGTCATTTACTCATAAAATGAGCGGTTTATTTTTTAGACTCAAGTCACTCAACTTATTGATTAACATCTAATTGAGTAAAGAAAAGACTTGCAACTTATAATTCTGAGCTCCTCATATCTAAATTTAAAAGTGAAAAAAAAAGGTTAAAAGAGTCATTTTGGTTCTAAATATATCTTTATTTTGATCATTTATGTTTCAAAATATTTAAATTAGTCCAAAATATTGATAAATGTTTCATTTTGATCCCAAAACTATTGGATTTGGTCATGTTTCTCTTGTATTCATTTCAAATTTAAGAGACTTGTTAAGAGTAACTCATAGTTTTGAATTCGTCACATTAGAACTTGAAACAAGAGTGATCAATTTTACTTGTTTGATCGTGAAACAAGATGTCTATTTGAGGACTGATTTGACCTCGTTTGCTGACGACCCTAACTGGATAAAAAAAAGTACTATTTGAAAGCAATACATTCGTCATATTCGAACTTGTAACAAGAGAAATATTACCATATTCAATAATTTGGGATCAAGATAAAACATTTTGTCAACATTTAGAACCAATTTGAAAATTTTAAAACATAAAAGACCAAAATAAACATTAGGACATACATTTATGACTAAAATGACCTTTTGACATAAAAAAAATATAATCACATTCAGCCTTTTGAAATCAAAAGTAAAAGATCATAATAACATGTAAAACTAATTTTATAAAAAAAAAAAGAATCAGATTGAAATTCATCCTAAAAATATGAGACCAAAAGTTTAATTTGACCAAAAAGAAAAAAGAAAAAACATTGGAGAATGGAGACGAAGGGGTCCACTGCCAGCTACATACCCGGCCCACAATAGCAAAATCTCTCTCTTTTTTCGGAGTTTCCATTTTCTCATTCTTCAATCTTCCTTTCTTCTTTCTTCCCACCAAACTCTGTTTCTCTGAGTATCCTTCCTTCCTCACTAGTTATTACCATCAATTCATCATCTTCATTCTTCACTTTTACACTCTTTCTCTCTCTCTAGTCAATCAGTCAAAAACCCTTCTTCTTCTTCTTCTCTCTCTCTCTAGAGGTGGAATTTCCTTCTTCCGCCATGGATTTCCACCTCAACAACAACTCCTCCCCTTCTTCCTCCAACTCCTCCTCCACCCCTAACCCCCTCCGAACAACCCCATCTTCCTCTCTCGCCACCACCGCCACCGCCGCCGCCGCCGACGACCCTATGCACTCGTGGTGGGAATCCATCTCCAAAGCCCGTTCTCGCATCCACGCCCTCGCTTCCATTTTACCCCCTTCTTCCTCCGATTCCCTCATGACCCTCGCCGATTCCGACCGCCCCGCTATCTCTCTCCTCTCCTCCACCACCGCCTACTCCGCCGTCGCCGGCTCTCTCTCTTCTCCTGATTCTGGCGCCGGCTCCGATCCCCTCTGTCACTGGCTCTACGACACCTTCCTTTCCTCTGATCCTCACCTCCGTCTCGTCGTTCTCTCCTATCTCCCTCTCCTCTCTGGAATCTACCTCACTCGAATCCATAATAATAATTCCTCTTCCGATCTTCCTTCTCTTTCTGGCTTCGAGGCTGTTCTTCTCGCTCTCTATGCCTCCGAGACCAAATCTCGCGGTGGAAAGCCTGTGGTGGTTACCATTCCTGATCTCTCGCAGCCTTCGATTTACCACACGCCCTTGAAGAAACCTGTTGGGAATGGAGTTAGCCAAACAAGGCCTTCTGTTGGGGTGATTTCTCCCCCGCTTGAACCTATGGTTGCTGTGAAATCCACCAAAAGGGCTTGCATTGTTGGAGTCGCGCTTGATTGTTACTACAAGCAGATCTCTCAGATGCCTAGTTTCTCCAAGCTTGAGTTCTGCCATTTTGCGGCTGGTTGGGCTGGTCAGGATTGTCCCTGTAGGAGAGAGTTTGATAATGAGGAAGATAATATTCACACGAACGGTTTTTCCAATGGTGGGAATTCCAAAAATGAGGTTGAAATTGAGGAGGAAGTTGTGGAAGGGATGGAGAATTTGGCAATTCAGAGTTATGATGATATTATTGCTTTGGATTCTTCAAAAGGGGCTAGAATTCCGCTTCCTTGGGAGTTGTTGCAGCCTGTGTTGAGAATCCTTGGGCACTGCTTATTGGCTCCATTGAATTCTCCGGAAGTTAAGGATGCTGCATCAATTGCAGCGAGGTGTTTGTATGCAAGAGCATCTCATGATTTGGTGCCTCAGGCAATTCTGGCCACAAGGAGTCTCATTCAGCTTGACAAGAGAGGAAGGGAGGCTGCCAAGTCAGCAGAAGCAGCAGCAGCAGCAAAGGCTAATTCTTCTTCAAATGCTAACACACCTAGCAAATCCAAAAAACCTGAAGTTCTTTTGGCTTCAAAGTGATTTGTGTGGATGGAGCACAATGTACCCTTATGAAGGAGATCATGATGGTTGCTGTATAGTAAGTATATCAGTAGCAGTTCAGTTCAAAAGCGATTTGTCTAGGCTTTATACTGTAAGAAGAAAAGAATTCAACGTTTGTATCATAGAATCTTGATAATTGTGCCTTTTTTTCAAGTTTTTTTTTTTCATCACTCAATTTAGTATCTAGTTGTTTTGACTTTGTCATTGACTTCTTACTATAATATGCTCCACTTGTGTCCTTTGTCTTATTTTTGCAATGCTTTTCTGGTTTTGGTGATATATACAGGGTTCAAATGTTTATTTTGAATGCATTAGTGATCTTTGCAAATCCTATATATCACTGCTTATTCAGTGAAGTCTACTCTTGCTGGTCCTTATGTTTCTAAACTGTGTCTCATCTTTTGGTGTTCTCTAAATCTTATCTACAACAATTTTTCCTATAACTTTGTGTTACTGATCTGGACCTTGGTTCCTTTATATTTCTGGTTCTATTTGTATTAGCATTTAGCAATTATTGTTCCTATTAAAGAGTAGTTTGGTACACTATCTAGTACTCTGATGTTTAGGATATCATGATAGAATAACGTATTTGGTATGATAATTTAACATTGTCATATAAAGGATACGAATGGTATACTAAAACTTAGAATGTAAGAGCATAACTTTTGGTTGGTATGAGATAATATTCAAAATGCTATAACCCCTATGCCTCCTGATATAACACTAGGCATCTTAGATGTGTCTTGACATCCAAGATACTAGAGCAAAGATGAAGAATTATATAATTCCTGAACAAGAATTGTGATAACCCTAGCCCTAGCCTTTGAAGGAATGCAAATGATCATTCTGGTCTATAATGGATTCTTGGACGGGGTGAGCTTGCTTATTCAGTGTTAAATAATTTATTCACAGTTGTGTACTTAGAGTATGACCATCTTATTTATAACCATTTCTTCTGAAGTCCTTAAATGGTTTATTGCTTTCAGAGTCTTCAACAACAACAACAATCAAAGTCTTTTCCCACTAGGTAAAGTCGGCTATATGGATCAATTGATGCCAACTTGTTCTATCTTTGCGCTTTCAGAGTCTATCTTTCAGATTTTGATTTATGAGGATCCCTTATGAACTTAAATAGTTTAATGGATGCTCGCAAGATCTCTGTAAAATATTATTATAATAAACAAATTATATAAACATAACTCTTTTGAACTACCATCAAGTAGAACACACCCTGGAACAATAGAGCCTTATGCAAACCTAGTGTCATAAACTCTGGCTATTATAGGGTCAATATAAGCTTGAAGATCTAAAGATCTATCTGTTAAGAGCAATTTGCACATGCCCAAAGGCGTTTAGTTTTTACCAAAAAGAAAGGTGGAAGCTTCAGTTGGCATACCTTAACTTCCACCTTGTGATCCTTTAGGGTTTGTATGAAGCATGGACCCATTTACTTTCTGCTCTGTTCAACACTCAGATTCCTATTTCAATTGCCGTCAGCCTGACATATTTGGACATGTCAGTTAACAAAAAAAATTGATTCAGATATGCTTCAGACACAATTGGAAAAAAGGGAAATTTTAGTGTACTATTCATTGTGGAAAATAATAGTGTAAATTTTTGGAATATAGAATAGTGACAGTTGTATGCTTCCCGAGAAGTAAATCACGAAGTGTCAAGTTTTCTTTGAAATTTGACATGTAAACTTTTGCATGTTATGTCATGTGTAACTCCTGCATCCTGTAATCCTGTATGGCTTCCATGGCATCCTCAAGTAATAGGATTGCTATCTTTTGTCTTTTTGTATAGCTGTTGGAAGTCTATGGTGTCTACTCCATGCTAAATTGCTAATGAATGACTGAGTGCATCACCAATTTATATATATATGACCTTATGATGAAAATGTCTATCTGACATTTCATGTGAATAATTTTCTCACTCCTTTGTTTTTCTCTTTTAATGAACCATGGTAGGAAGCTGCTGTGAGCAGAAAAGGATTTTGGGAGGTGTGAATTTGGTCGTGTGTGTGTGAAATGTAAAGAAAAATACTAAGAAATAGATTGAGAAAACTTTACAGGCACTTCAACAAATTTTACACTAGAAATTTGTATTTCATTTCATTCATTTTTTTAGTCTCAATTGTGTGATACCTGTGAGAAATACGCAGTGTGCTTTGGAATATACCTGCTGATCTGAAAATCCAGTGTGGTGTTGTTGACCACAAGGCTTCAAATCTAATTCTGAGTTAATGAACCTTGTAATGCTCCTTAATACTGAAAGACTTGTCCGTTAACTAGGAAGGAATTGAACAGTGTAACGATTTCAAATTATTGGATCCATGTTTTTTTTATGGAATAATTGAATTCAAGTTAATCCATAGATGTGTTTTTTTTTTCTTGAGCTAGACATAATCCTTTTTAATTTCAATGTATTGTTTAACTTTCACATTGTCTCCCTCACTCTTGTCTTTTAAAACACAATTATTTTTGGACTACTAAAGAAATAGGCCAAAGTCCTATTTTGGTCCTCCAGTTCTCCTCAGTGTTCCAAATTGGTCCCCCAGTTATTTTTCGTTCCATATTGGTTCCCCAGTTATGCAAAACTTGGAAAAGTTGGTCCATCTAACAGTTTTCATCCATTTTTCTGTTAAAAAAAAAGACAAAATTGATTTTTAACTCCTAAAAGTTTAAATTTTTTGCATCAAGGACCTTTTTTCTCTATAATAAAACCAAAATGTAAGAGAGAAGAAATAATGGGGAGTTTTAGTTTATTTCACACAAAAAAAAAACTTCTCTCTCTCCGTCTCTCTCTCCTCTGCGGCAAGAGTAACGCCACATATTCAGCATCTGATGGTTTCGGTAGAGATTCTTCTAAGCTTAACAGTATCAAACCTCCATGGTTGGGAATCCGGCAAGACCCGCCGAACTGGAGCACCGGAAACGGCGGCGACGAGATTATTCTAGCGATTATCGAGAGGAAAGCGAATAGCGTGGAGCTTCCGTTTTCGCTTCGAATCGTAAAGAAGAAATTGCAGTGGAAAGAAGGTTTTAGAGAGGCAGGGGAATCCGCTTGCTGTTCCGCCGCCCCGCACACGGCGGCGGCGCCGGTTCGCACTCTGCCAAACCAGATCAGGCGCACTAACACACCGATCAAGGTCATTCCGGTGGGTACGGGGATTATATGAAATTGGCTCAAGAATTTATGAAGTCGGATTCGAATCTGATTCAAAAACAGCGTCACATGGTCATGAACATGGACATTCCCCTGCCGGAGCGGAGACGGCGACGACGATGGATATGGGGATTACTTGAAGATGGCCGAAGGGTTCTTGAAGA
>QANZ01029026.1:32896-43664 GCA_003254925.1 Chamaecrista fasciculata | reverse complement strand
TTTTATATTTAATTATTAAAGTAATATTTAAATTATAAAATCAAAATCTCATGACTCATTCCAACCAATAGGATTTGAGCAAATCAAGATTTAATCTCAAGATTTGATCTAGGATAGTCAAATTCGAATTGGGCCTTTATTTTTGAATTATAATATTAAGTTTAATATTATAAATCAAAAGATATTTTGAGATATCTAAAAGATATCAATATCTTAGAGATATCCTAATTGGATTAGGATTCCCTAAAACTAGGAATGAGAACACTATAAATAGAGACACTAGGCACCTATCTCAGAGAGAATTCACAACACAGATCAATTCTTGGTCAGACCAAGAATTTCGCCTAGAGCACCTATTGAGAGTGGAAAAATCGCCTAGTCCTAATATTATGAGAGTGAGTCGATTTTCTTGAAAAAAGAGAATTGGACCTGCACCTGATAATATTAGTACTTCCCAATCAATCTTGATAATCAAGAACAGTTCTTGATTATTCAAGAATCATAGATAGAGTTCCCGTATTCACTTGGGAAGAAGTGAAGGAGGCTAGCACCTAGGCATCTGCCAAACTGCTCGTGTGGATCACCGGTAGAGGAAGGACACTCAGTGGACTTCTCAAATTCGCGAACACGATAAGTCACCGATTGAAACTAGGTAAACATCTTTTTCTTATCTGGTATAAACATAGTTAGTGGATCCTGGAAGGAATCACAGAGTTAGCTTTTAGTTTTATCAAGTTTTTTTTTTTAATTCTTCCGCTGCGCTCCCTCTGTGATTTCCCAACACCTCAAGTCCCAACGAACTTGACGGCCTCCATTTTGCGAACAAATGACTGGCGAGCCACCAAAAAATTACATAGTCGCCGAAAATCATATTTTCGATCATTTGTTCGCAAAATGCAGGTCGCCATTGAACTCAAAAGGTCAAAAAACCTTGGATTAGGAGTTTTCGTAGTCGTCGGGGCCGCCATGTATTTCGCCAAGAAGTTCGTCGGAGACTTGAGGGACCAAAACAAAACTTTGAGCAAACTTGAAGGACCAAAATAGGACTTTGGCCCAAAAAAATTGAGGTTAGGGTATAAATGACAACAATGTGAAACGTCGGGGGCATAACTGACACAAATAAATCATTGAGGGCATAACTGAAACTAACCCCAAATGTTAAGGGAATCAACAGGTCTTTTGCGTAAAACTAATAACTAATATAAAATTTAGAAACGAAATTATTTTTTTTATTTTTATTTATTTATTTTCTCGTCGACAAAAGAAGCTTGGACAAGACTAAGGGTCAGTTCGTTTAATTGAGCTATCAAATTATAATCTGATTTTAGTTCAAAATCTAAAATAATCCTGTTTGTTTCAGATTAGATTATAATCAGATTATAATCTACAAAAATCTCACATATTAAAATACTCAATTACTATTAATTATACCTCTATCAACATACCTATAATTACCTATACTTCAATATATATTCAAATATATCCAAAGGGCATTTTAGTCTTTTCACTAATTGTCTTTTAAATTTTTTTCTAAATTATTATAATTAACTTTTTAACTTTTAATTATTTTTAATATTTAATAAAGTAATAATAATAATTTATTTTTTATTTAAATATTAATTAATATTATATTTTTCTACCTTCTGCCCGTGATCATGTCCTCCCTTCTCATTTGTTTTTTCTTTTTTAGTGATATTTTTCTTCTCATTCTCGTCCGGTATTATTAATTTTCTAGATGAATAAGTCGTCTTGGTATTCTTCTTCTTCTTTAATCATGTCTTCCCTTCTCATTTTCTTTCTTCTTTTTTAATATTTTTTTTTTCATTTTCATCGTTGTATTATCAATTTTTTAGATGAATCGGTCGACTTGAAGCCCGATCAATTCAATTCATCATGCCAATTTTGTAAGTTTTTCTCATTGCCCATTTTGAATCAATTATATTTCAAACTGGATCTCAACCTTTGCTTCTTGACTTGAGCAATTGAACTGACCTAACCTCCAAAAAAGTTTTTATTACAAATTTATTGAAAATGTCATTTCTTTTCTATTTTTAGTCTCTAGAGCTTTGACTTACTAACTTGGACTCGACTTGTTTCATACCCCGTTATAATGCATGGGAGAATTTATGAACAGAGATAGTTGTACACCTCTAAATTTAATAAGATGAACCAAACTGGCTTACACATGTCAGCTCACTAGTTTTCAATTCGAACTAGATAATCCGGTCTGGTTTTCAATACACTTCATAATACAATGTTAATAAATTTATTAAAAACATAAAAAAATTTACTTTGATTTTAAATTTTAAAAAATTTTATGAGTATCATAAATCTCAACCATCCACATCGTAACACATATATAGTATTCAAATAATTTCACTTGATTACAAACAAAAACTCATTAAAACAACAATTAACTTTATTTGTGAAATGCATGGTGCATATGCATTTTATCCATTGATCACATTGCAATTAAGGATGCATACAAATTATTGAAAATTTGGTATGAAAGAAAGCAAACTATTGATAATGA
The DNA here is from genome assembly GCA_003254925.1 of Chamaecrista fasciculata. NCBI lineage: Eukaryota > Viridiplantae > Streptophyta > Magnoliopsida > Fabales > Fabaceae > Chamaecrista > Chamaecrista fasciculata. The sequence continues at coordinate 41,131 of QANZ01029026.1, read as the reverse complement.
TATATAGAGAGAGAGAGAGAGAGACAAGTCATCAATGATATATAATGGTGGCACTCTTATATATATAAGTCTTAAGTACTTGAATCTTGATCATCATCTTAAATGAGAGCAAGCTGACTGAAGTTGATGGGAGTGACAAATTGGGAATTAGAAGCATAGAGTATGTTAGCTGCTAACTCAGAAGCTTTGGAAGATGGATGGAACCAATCCCAAAACAAGTAATCACCACGCTTTTCACATAGTTTTGCGTTATTGGCTTTAACGCATGGAGCCTCTCCGTTCAATACACCATTTCCACAACATGCATTCTTGGTATCTTTGAACCCTACAATTATATATATATTTCCATGCATGCATATCATATCAATTTGGCCAACTCAAATTTTGAAAATAAAAGAAAAGAATTCCAAATTATTGTGTTTGGATAGATGGAGTAAATAATAATTCAAAGGAGAAAGTGATTGTTTTTTCAAAGTTTTGTTTAGGCCAATTGTATCCCCAATGTTTTATATTTGGATCAATTGTACCCCTAGTGTTTCATATTTGAATCAATTGTACTCTTAAATTGGGGAAGTAATTGACACAAAAAAGAAAAGATTAAGGGTACAATTGTTCCAAAAAACATTGGGGGTACAACTAAAACTGATTTCATACTTTAGGGGTACCAAGAGTACTTTTGCCTTACAAAAATGATCCATGTGATTTGACCTATCTACACAAAGGTACCTTAGCTTGTGGTTCAAAAATTTTCAAATTAAAACCCGTGGTTTGCACCTTTAGCACATTGAGACCCTATTGCAAAAAATTAATTTCAAATGATAAGTGAAAATTTCATTTCAGTGAATATATTAAAGACCAAATTGAGATTTTCACCTTCACTTGCAGTTAATTTTTTAGGACAGGCCCACATGGTATCATCATCTAGATAGGCTAAACGTAGACAAAAAAAAAAAAAGATAGGCTAAACTACAGGGACCATTAATTTTTGAAACTTGGATCATCTGAATTTGCTCTTTCTACTATTGAAAAAATGAAAAACGGGGTTTTGTTATTGTGAAAATTTCACCCCTTGAAATGAACTAATCACATAGAGGTGCAGAAACCTCAATTCTAGAGAATCCAAGTCCTAATTTTTATAATTTACCCTTAATATTATATATATGAGAAATGGATAGAATGAAAAAAGTAAAATATTATATTGTTTACCAGCAGGATGAGGGTTTGCTATGACAGAAGAAGTCATAGCAATAGAGTTGCCGAGTGAGTAATTAAAATGGTTCAACTCAGAGCTTAGCCTTTGGAGGACACCACCAGTTGCAGCAAACAAGAGATCAGCAAACTGATTAGCTTCTTTAACGCAATCTCCTTTGTAAACGCTATAGTTTAAAGCTTTTACAAAAGGACAACACCCTACTGGTGGAACCCCTATGATCCCAAATTTTCTTGCCCCCAACGCATGTAGATTCTGCATATACACCAAACCAATGAACAAATATATATGTGTTGTTGTTAGCCAGTTTAATTTAGTGAACTGGTGATTTTGGGACCTATATAATTTATAGGTCAAAGCGTAAATTTGGTCTCATATCTTTTGTTCAGTTCCCAATTTGGTTCTATATCTTTTTTTGTTGCACATTTGGGCATATCTTTGGGTTAGTTCTCAATTTGGTCTCATATCTTTTTTTGTGTCTCGGCGGAGGAAGCGTGAATGACTGCGCCATCGTCGTCGTGTGTCTCGGCGGTTTCGTGTTCGCCATTTTTCTAGTTTGAGTTGAGAGAGAGAGAGAGAAGAGAGAGAGAGAGAGAGAGAGAGATTTTTTTTGTATTTTTTGGGTAAATTCACTTAAAATCTTAATTTACTTTCTTTTCTTACGTTTTGATCCTATTATAAAAAGAAAAGGACATTAATATAAGAAAATAAAACTTTTAGGGATGAAAGTTTATTTTTCCTCTTTTTTTAACGAAAAAATGGATGGAAAACGTTAAAGGGACCAACTTTTTCAAGTTTTGCATAACTGGCGGACCAATATGGAACAAAAAATAACTGGGGGACCTATTTAGAACAAGAAGCATAACTGGGGGACCAAAATAGGACTTTGGCCTAATAATAATAAAGAAAATACCCTGAGTTGAGCATAGTAGTTGAATTGGAGAAGGCCCAAGTATTGTTGGACGCCTCCATCATTGGTTGTGTGATTTGGTGTAAAATCTATGATATCGTTTCCTCCAACGCTAATTATAAACAATGCTTTTGAAACAAAAGTTTCACCATCTTTTTCACCCAATTCCTCACTTATATTTCCACGCACCACTGCAAATTGTGCTACTTGCTCTTCCAAGCTAATCACCCTTCCCTGCATAGCATATCATATTTAATTAATGTCGCTAATTAAGCTAATCAGTAATCACCATTATTCTCTCTTTAATCTTCAAGACCAAAAATACTAGTACTATAATTAATAGGTCAAAGAGTAAATTTGGTTTCATATCTTTTGCTTAGTTTTTAATTTGACTCCGTATATTTTTTATTACACTTTTGGTCCTTTATTTTTGTAAAAAGTCCAATTTGGTCCCATATTTTTTTTATCAAGTTGGGGAATTAGTTCCATATGTTTGTAAAAAGTTTCACCGTTAATTCCACCTAACCCAAAGATATGAGACCAAATCTGCAACATAAAATATGTGACCAAATTTGGACCTAACCCAAAGATATAAGATTAAATCTGCAACAAAAAAAGATTTGGCACCAAATTGAAAACTGAGCAAAAAATATGAGACTTAATTTACAATTTGGCCTAAGTAATATATATACTGACTTGGGTTATCCCAGTTTGTTGGAGAATTCCAGAACCTCCTGATGCAAAATTTGCACCACGTAATATAGCCTTCTTGAAAGTGTTTTGATGTTTCTCCAATGCCAAAAATGGTGGTGGGCTCTTCTTATATCCGAATTTCCTCGCTTTTATTTTATTTATCATTCATGCAAAAAAAAAAACATAATGAAAAAAAAAAATCAAAATCAAACAATATATAGTGCACCAATAATATATATATATATATATATACACATATTAAGCAACAAAATTCAATAATCCCATAGTTTATTTTATTAAAATCAACCCACTTACTTTGCAAATCTTCAAACTTTTTAGTTCTTAGTACTTAAGTTTATGGTAACACGGTTTATTCATTTAAGTTCATGTGGAAAAATCAAATGCAGAACTTAGCTTGTTCGTTTTATATAAGTACCAGTATCAATACTAACACGGTTAACAACAAATAAAGCTTAAATTAATATTTTTTTCCTCAGACTTATTATATGTCATCATCTGTAGTCTGTCGTACGTTAGCTTATTAACCAATTCTAATCAGACAGTGTTATTACATACTTAAATATCAAATGTCGAAGCTTAAACATTTTCAAAGTACTTAGGGGCAAATTTTAGAAAAATGAGTAAATTATCAATTTAGCCCCTATATTATATGGATGTTATTATTTCAGTTCTTATATTTTCGAAATGTTTGATTTAATCCCAAAAAACAATAACTCATTGCAATTTAACCCCTCTAGGGCCTAGGCGGCATTGATTTGCGCAGTGATAAGGTGAATATTAAATCAAGTACTAAATTAACATCATCCATATATTCCAGTAAAGCCCAAGCCCAAAATGTCAGTTTACTCTTAAAAAATTAAGCTACGAGAATTAAATGATTACTTAATTAATCAAACTATATATATCATTCACTAATGATTATCTATATGCATATAGTTATTACCAATATAGTCAATAGTGTTGAAGCCATTGCTAAACCTTCCGGTGGGCTTGCTTTGAGCAAAATCAATGCCATTGTAGGGCATGTTAGCCTTTGCCTTTGTGGGTAGAAAATTGTTAGTGCCAACATCAGCAGTTGAGTCTCCAAAAATGAACAAAACTGGCTTTTTTCTTCCATCATTATTACCATAAGCTACGTGCAATATGGTGGCTTCCACACACATTATCAAAACCAACACAACAACAATATTATTCTTCATGGTAATGGAATTAGCCATTATTAAATTTCTGTGCCCTCCCACTCACAGAAATAATGAACAAATATATAGAATTTTATCGGATGCCAAACACCATGAAACCATGCCATTATATATATAACTAGGTCAACTTGTGAAGCATATGTGAGGAAGGAAACAAAAGGGGTTTTGTTACAATTATTTTAATCTTTTGTATATGTGGAAACAAAAGATTGGCCGGACAGGCCGACCAGGATGTCTTTCTTGTAAAAATCAGCATGAACAATGTATATGTATGTTTTTATAGCAAGAGGAGAATCCTAAGATATTGTGTATTAATTGATGTTAATTAATTTCGTAATTTTATGTTTGGTTATAGTATCTTTCCAATCATCAATTCTTGAAGGAATATTCTATATGTTATGAAAACAATTTTAGGTACAGGGTTTTTTTAATTGGCCAAAGCACTTTATACTTTATAGCACAGCACAAAAACTTGACTTGGACCACTTGAGTTGACTCGGGACCCGGTGAACCGGACACCAATCCAATATGATCACTCTAATTGGACCGGATTACATTTGACTCAGATTTTTTTCGAGTCAACCCGTCGATCCGAGTTTGAAATATCAACCCGCTAATTCATTTGACCCATACTTAATTAAAAAAAACTGAAACTCAAGCTCAACTTGACTTAGGCATTTTTTATTATTATTATTTTAGTTATAATTAAAATAAATATCAAGGGTCAATTAAATCAATTAAATGAAATAATTTTATAATAATATGCTTCATCAAAAGTTGGTGAATAGAAAACTTTAGAGTTTTGAAGAAGCCTTATATATTACAATTCACTTCGACCACAATTCAATTTGTTTTTTGTTGTATTCTTTAGCTTCTATTTTGTGAATTTATAAATATTGGTTTGTTTTTTATAATCTATAAAAGTGTAAATACTTGTTTGAATTTGTGAATATCTATTTTTTTCTTCAATAAAAGATGACCATTTTTAATAAAATTCATATTTAAATTTGATTTTTTATAACTTAGTAGGTGTACAAGAGATTTTTTTTATTGATGTATGTGTAAATCTCTTGTACACCTACTAAGTTATAAAAAATCAAATTTATTTTTGTTAAAAATAATCTTGTATTTGACCAAAAATATTTTTAATAACAAAAATAAAATTCATATTTAAATTTGATTTTTTATAACTTAGTAGGTATACACATATTTTTGTTATTTTTTTATTTGACCAGGCCAACCGAGTTTTTAGTGACCTTGTGGTTGAACCGGTGACTCGTCCACCCGAGCCCTTATCCGGGTCAATGACCGGTTCGGGTTTTCGAACTGCTTTATAGTTTATCCCCTAATTAATATATAATCCTATTATACACTTAAACTTTAAAGGTTAAAGGGTCATTTTGGTCCTAAATGTATGCACTAATGTTCATTTTGGTCCATTATGTTTTAAAATGTTCAAATTGGCCATAAATGTTTGCAAAATGTTTCATTTTGGTCCCAAACTATTGAATATGGTTTGTTTCAAGTTCAAACATGACGAGTTTAGAGCTATATATTGTTCTCGAAGAGTACTTTCTCTATCCAGTTGTGGTCGTCAGCAAAATAAATCAAATCAGTCCTAAAGTAAAATTCTCATTTCATGGTCAAATAAGTAGAGTTGATCATATCTCTCTCGTTTTAATTCGAATGCGACAAATACAGAGCTACAACACGTTCCTCTTAACAAGTCCTTTGAACTTGAAATGAGAGACGAGAAAAATATGACCAAATTCAATAGTTTTGGACCAAAATGAAACATTTTACCAATATTTATGACCAAAATGAATCATTTTGCAAACATTTAGGACCAATTTGAACATTTTGAAACATATTGGACCAAAATGAACATTAAGACATACATTTAGGACCAAAATGACCCTTTGACCAACTTTAAATTATAACACTTTACTCCGTCATTTTTCTTAAAAAAAAAAGAAAGATAAAAATGCATTTTGAATCCTTCAACTTTAAGGTTAGTTTTTTATTTTTTTTTTCTGTTAAATTTCATTTGTTTCACTGTAGTCTCTTCGTCACTCTCAGAAATCAATAAAAAAATATCCTCACTAAAAAAATATTGTTAATTTATTTAACGAAAATTGTTGAATTAACATTAAAATTAATATTTTAATATCAAAATATTACTAATATTAGCAATCTATTAATCATACATAAACAAATAAATTAATACAAAAAACTCTCTCAAACTTCGTATTTTTCATTAAATAAAGTAAGAAAATTAGGAATTAGTTTGGAGTTCTTTTTTTTTGTATTGATTTTTGAAGTTAAGGAACTAAAATGAAATTAATCAAATTTAAGGGACAAATTGAAACATGATTATAAATTAAGGGACCAAAAGTATACTTTAATTTGACAAAATAAAAATTCATGAATGTAGTATATTTTATGTTTTTTTATGCTGGAGGATTAAAATGTTACTATTCAAATTTAGTGGGCAAACTATAAATAATAATTTCATTTTTATAATTTTTGTATTAAGTACTTATAAAAAAAAATTGTATTAAGTAGAAAATATTTACAATAGGTAGGGTTTTTTATTTTTGTTTTCAATTTCACTAAAAATAAAGGATTGTGTGCTGTCAATTTTGTTTACATATTTTAAAAATATTTCTTGATATGGATTAATTTTTTAATAAAACAGTAAAAACAAAATATTAAAAAGACAGAGGCATCTTTGCAATTATAATAAAACAGTAAAAACATGGTGACATTTTGTAAATATGTAAATTAGAGGACGCCCAATTCCAAAATCCTTTCATGCTATTCTTCCTTGCATTTATTTGTTATGCATCCTTTGTTTTTTTAACCTAGATTTTACGGACAACCTAATCTCATGATCCGTAATTATTAATTAACAATATCAACAAGTACTCGATCGTTTACCTTTGTGATGCAGACTAGTTTAATTTTGATGTTTTTAGTTTTTAATTATAAAAACTATGCAACATCTTTCAATTGACTCTCGAGATATAGAAATTATCTAAGTTTTATCTCCGTCAACAAAAATTTTTTTGTACACTCAGTCTGATTTGAACTTAAAATATTATATTTAAAGAATTCAATTCTCTAATAAATGTGTTGATGGTATTTTTATTTTGAATTACTCAAACTTTCTTTTCCTTGGCAAGAATCCACAAATTAGCTCCAATATTCAACAGCAAAATTAAATCACGTTAATAATCTAAAACTTCTTTCGGCATGCGATTCACCTCTGATGCTTAAGTCAATTAACTGAGTAGAGAGCATACCTTTTTCCAAGGTTAACCTTTTATACTGGCTGAGGGCAATCTAGTGTGATCTTGCCATAAATGTCTGGATCTTTGATTGTGATCCTAGCTGATTTGATTGTGATCCTTGGCTCCCACGTAATTTCCTTTTCTGTAAAAGGTGCCTTGATGGCTAAGGCGTTATCAAGGGAAAGGATCTCTGAGTGATTTGCCTTGATTGACAGCGGATCTTGATCGATCCCTGATTGATTCCTGATTGATTCCTGATTGATTCAGGGAATATTTCCTTATTCCTTGGTACATGTGGGCGCCCTCACCTTAGCAAGATATAGGGATTAGGGGGTTCTCGCCCTTACGATTCATCTAATGGGTTTGTGGCACACTGGGCCAATGGCATATTCTGCCATTTGAACTTCTTACTTGGGCATATTATCATTTTTTATACTCCAACCATTCTCCAACCTTTTATCATTCATTTTTGGTCAAAGTGCATTTTTGGTCCCATAACTTTTACTCAGGTTTCAGTTTGGTCCCATTACTTTTTTTGTTGCACTTTTGGTCCCATATCTTTGCAAAAAGTTGCAGATTTGGTCCCGTATCACTTTTGGTCCCATATCTTTTGGTCATGTTGCAGAATTGGTCCCATATCTTTGCAAAAAGTTTCACCGCCAGTCCCACTTGATCCAAATATATGAGACCAATTTTGCACCTGACCCAAAGATATGGGACCGACTCTGCAACTTGACTAAAAAATATAGGACCAATTATGTAACATGAACCAAAGATATGGGACCAAAAATGTAACACAGGACCAAATCTGCAACTTGAGTAAAAGATATGGGACCAAAAGTGCAACAAAAAAAGTTATGGGACCAAATTGAAACCTTAGCCAAAGTTATGGGACTAAAAGTGCACTTA
>QANZ01029026.1:7511-32285 GCA_003254925.1 Chamaecrista fasciculata | reverse complement strand
AAAATTGTTTTAAATACTAGTTTATTTATTTTTTCTTACACTTTAGTCCTATTATAAAAAGAAAGGACTTTAATTCAAAAAAGTAAAACTTTTTGGGTAATATAAACTAATTTTTTTTCTTATTTTCAACAGAAAAATTGGATGGAAATTAGAAAAAGACTAATGGTAGAATTTTTTAAAAACTCCAAAGACCAAAACAGAACTTTGAGCAACCATGAGGGATCAAAATAAGACTTTGGCCTAGATTTTTTATGAAATTACTATTATACCCTCACTGATTTGGCCTAAATTTAACATAAGGGTGTTATTTGCACATAATTGAAAACTCAAGGGTCCTATTTGCACAAATTGAAAACTCAGGGGTATTATGTGCACCCAACCTAAAACTCAGGGGGTGTCTCTGCATTTTGGCCTTTATATTAAAATAAAATTTATACCTCATAAAATCAACGATGGAAAAGGTTTGACATTTGGAATTCGGAGGATTCCACATCATTCTCTCTACTCATGTCTATTTTTTTTTAGTGGAATGCTCAAATTGATCCTAAATGTATGTCTTTAAACTCACTGTGGTCTTAAATGTTTTAAAATTTTCATATCGTTCTTAAATGTTGTCATTTAATTTTATTTTAGTCCCAAATTATTGTATGTGGCATTATATCTCTCTCATTTCAAATTTAAATGTGATGCATCCAAAGTTACATGTTACTTATAACGAGCATTTTCATTATCCAATTAAAGTCATTTGCAAACTAGATCAAATCGAGTCTCGAAAGTGGACTGTTCATTTCACGATCAAACAAGCAAAATTAGTTACATCTCTCTTGTTTTAAGTTCAAACGCGACAATTTTATAGAGCTATGATTACTCTTAACAAATAATTTTTCTGTCCAGTTAAGACCATCAACAGATGAGGTCAAATTGAGCTTGAGAGTGAGTTTGAAACCAAAATATAAAAATGATGAGAAATTGATTCCAAACCCACTTTCAAACCCGATATCTCATCTATTGATGATCCCAAAAAGGTTAAAAAAAGGACTCGTTAAGAGCAATTGTAGCTTCAAGTTTACTGCATTTGGACTTGAAACGAGAGAAATATTACTGACTTTGCTTATTTGATAGTGAAGCAAGCGACCCATTTTCGAAATCTAATATTTGACCTGGTTTGATGACACCCCCGATTGGATAAAAAAAGATTCGTCAAAAGTAACACATAGCTCTAAGCATCTCACATTGAAATTTGAAGCACGGGAGATATGACCACGTTTAATAGTTTGAGATCGAAACGAAACTAAATGACAATATTTATCAAGAAAAAAAAAAGATACCTTTTAGGACCAATATGAAACTTCTGAAATATTTAAGACCAAAATGAACTTAAAAACATACATTTAGGAACAATTTGAAAATTGCACCTTTTGTTTTTCCTCTCGAACTTTCTCCAAATGCAAATTTCATATGGCAAAAAGAACGAATATTTGTTTTCACGGCTTAAGTGCAATTTTGGTCCCTTAACTTTTGCAAAAGTCTCAATTTGGTCCCCTAACTTTTTTTGTTACAATTTTGGTCCCCTAACTTTCGCAAAGGTCTCAATTTGGTCCCCTAACTTTTTTTGTTGCAACTTTGGTCCCCTAACTTTCGCAAAGGTCTCAATTTGGTCCCCTAACTTTTTTTGTTGCAATTTTGGTCCTCTAACTTTTGAAAGCGTCTCACTGTTGGTCCCAAGTGCACTTTTTCCATTCATTATCTGTCGTTAGTGCCGATCTGGCAAGCTGAGTTGGCTGATGACGTGACAAATATGGGTGAAGTGGATTAAAAAATGACCATTATGCGGAGACGTTTTCATGACTTGGAAGTTCACTTGGGACCAATATTGAGACGTTTTCAAGAATTAGGAGACCAAAATTGCAACAAAAAAAGTTAGGGGACCAAATTGGGATCTTTGCGAAAGTTAGGGGACCAAATTGAGATCTTTGTGAAAGTTATGGGACCAAAATTGCAACAAAAAAAGTTAAGTGACCAAATTGAGACCTTTGCAAAAGTTAGGGGACCAAAATTGTAACAAAAAAGGTTAGGGGGACCAAAATTGCACTTAAGCATTGTTTTCACTTTCTAGCAAATCAAAATTAAATCATATTTCCAATGGCATGATGATGAGAAGCCGATTTTCGATTTGTTCGAACATACGTCTTCTTCAATTTTCTCTGTACTGACTCGGTTTTGCCAGTGTCAATGTCAACACCTTCACTTGCCTGAACCAAAAAATCACCCTAATTTCTTCGGAAAGACAAATTTACAGACATACGGAGAAGTAGCTTAATATTCATTACCAGTCCATGGAGAATCGGTACGAAAATGGAGCCAATCTTTGATGCAACCTTGATTATAGTTTAGTTCGTTATTGATGTCGATCATCGATTTACAAGCACAGGGTTCGTTGCTAGATTCTCTGGATTCACCAACGGACCGATGCTTCCGAATGTTCCCCTGCCTCTCTCATCCTGGTTCGTCCCCGTATCTTCACTTTCTTCCTTCTTTGATGCTTCGTTTTGTTCTCGAGAAATTTGACGGTATTCTCGAAAATTGAAATATTACTGGAATTTTAGCTTAATCTGTTTTTATATATTCTTGGCTTGCTAAATTTTAATGGCAAGGGTTTACCTACGGGGTTGGGAATTGGGATTAATTTTTTTTTTTTTTTTCTGAATTTTGGTGCCTGATGTTCAGCTCGAAGGTCTTCGCTGTGCTTGCAGTTGGCTTTAGTAACGATCCATGTAGTTTGTGTTGGCATTCTCTTCTTATTTGATGGAGATTTGATTGAAAAAACCAGAAAGGAACCGTGGTATGTATGTCTCTTCCTTTCGCGTGGCTGTGTGTGTTTTTTGTCGTTTTTTACAAAATGAAGTTCCATTTCTTTCCACGTTGCTGCATTCAGTGGCAGCCTAGTTGGTTTAATTTAAATTAAATAATACAGCCATTGATAACATACTGACATGTAATTGTTTTCAAGCTATGAGCACATTGTTAAGCTATGTGTATGGGCAAACTGACCATAGTGATAGATGTATATTCAAGTCTCATTGATGTGGAAAATTGGCTATGGGACAAGGCTGCTAGAGAACAAAAATGCTTTCCTTGTATAATGGCTTATTTATTCCATAAATCCTGGAGAACAAGAGTATAGTTCAGTCAACCTGCTGCTAATTATCATTATGCTTAACAAGATTTGGGTGGATCGTTCTTTGTCTTTCCAAATTTCCAGAAAGTGTGTAGAAAAGTCACTGTTCCTTATACATGGGCAACTCAGTTTTCTACCTTTTCTGTAAGATTTTGTGAGGTGCTAATGAACACTGAGAAACCATGTATTTCAATTATATGCTTCTGAGGAAGAAATTTGTTTTCCTTGTTTGATATTGAAAATTGACAATAGCAGAATATTAGCAGCTTATGTCTTCTATGCTTCCATCAAGAAATATGAGTAATACATTAGTTCTGAGAAGTTTGAACAGAATCTGTCACTTCTTTACATAGATTTAAAGATTGTTAGACATAAGACCTTTAGATGGATTTGCGCCCCCAAATGGGGTTTGCAAATATTTCCCTGACTTCATCTGCTTTCTTTTCTTTTTCGATCAGGTACACTGCTTTGTACTTGCTGCTGTTTGTTGCTACCTTAATACAATACTTCATTACCTCCATTTCATCTCCTGGGTAAACATTAAAGCTTCCCTAAGGATAAAATGAGTACTGGTTGTGGTGGGGAACCATGATACTCATATGTATGTCTTCCTGATTTTGTTTTCTTTTTCTCTCCCTTTGTTTTTTTTATATGCTCAGCTATGTCTTTGATGCCAAGAGGGCTGTTGATGAGTCAAATTTAGCATGCAGAAAGATATCGTCAACCTCAAAGTAAGTACCAGATATTTTCCCCATCTTAGTAAAATCTTCTTAAGAAAAATATGTATCTCATGACATGAGAAGTAAATTTGTATTTTTTATCTCTTCTCATTATTGTATTTTATCTTCAACTGCTTGAAGTCAGAGGGGAGGAAGATTTTCCGGAAGTGATGCAACATCTTGGTCAAAGCTGGTGGCAGATCTGTATCCTCCTGGAACGACAATGAGGTTGGACATAGAAGATCCATATCCTAATGCAATCCTTGTAGATTTCAATTTTACCTAGGGTTGAGATTGATTTCTATGGTTGTAGGATTTTAAAATTTTAATATTGTAGGATCAAAACTGAGATCTTGACAACCATGCCACAGTATGATCTCTGTATTCCTCAATGTTTATCATCTTTTGTCCTAGGCTTTAGACCTATTCCTTAATCTATTTAAATGCATTCATTGTTATGTTAATGAAGTCTAGCAAGATCATATCTGTGTTTTGGCATTATGTGATTAAAGGAACATGTCTCATGTTTTAACACGAGGGTTGAAAACCAACATGATCAGCTGATCCATATTAAAACTCAACTTTCATTGTAGTATGTTTTTTATTTTTATTATGTTGAAAATACTAGTAAATCTCCAACTTATATAGAAGATACCAGAAACAGGTTGAAGAAACATTGTCTTAGGTTTGTTTTACCCATAAGATTTCTGTTGATAATAGTATGTATGGATTGGTTGAGAATTTGCCATATTAATTGGCTACTCATTTTTTAGTTGTGTACTTAGTAGGAGCTCATTTTGAACAAGTATCTAGAGCTAGTATATTAAAGATATTAATGAATTACTCCTTGCAGAATGTGGAGATGCACCTACTGCAATGTGGAGCAGGTACAGTAAATTCCACCTTTAAACGTTGTTTACTTCATGAAACTGCGTAAGGGGGTTAATTTTTTCCATCTCTGGGTTGATTCTTTACTGTCGCTATTACATAAGATATGCCTTTTGTAATCAACATTTCATTTTGTACAGCATCTGTAATTCAATGCTATGGTTAACTGTAAGGGAGTAATAAACTAAATGCAATCCCTATCATGCCCTGAAATATCTTTATATGATGTTAAGGTAAATCATGGTACTGTGAATTGTAAGCTTATTGCATAACAAGCTCAGGATACCACTCCATTTCTCTTTTCTGTTAGATCATCCAGTTGTGTTTGGTTTTATTTATGTTGAATCATCCTGCCTTGTCTTGGTTTCATTATGTGTCATTAGTTTACAACCAAAAGATATTATATCTTCACTAAAAATTCTAAAATAAATAAAAACTGCAAATATTTTTGCCTACCTTTTGGGTTCCTGACAATTAAACCTTTTGAATTATGATGATAAATCATTTTGGCAATGGACTATATGCAGCCTCCACGAGTAAAGCATTGCCAAGATTGTGACAAGTGTGTTCTCCAGTTTGATCATCATTGTGGTTGGCTAGGAAACTGCATCGGTCAGGGTAATCATTGCTACTTCTGGTGAGTTTATGTTGAGATGTTTAATTATTCATTTGAACTCACGCATTTTTCTTTTTTTGGGTATTGTTGTACTAGCTAATAATGGTGTTGTGATCAGAATTTTAACCTAAATGAACTTTTACCTTTATATTAGTTAATTATCAGTATTAATCTTTTTAGAAGGACTAGTGAGTAGTGACACTATATCACAGAAGGACTAGTGACATGTCAGGTGCAATGACAAATAGTCAGGAAGTGAGTTGTCTGTTTTTGCTCGTTCCAGTTCTTGAGGTTGCAATATGTACTACTACTCGGTATTAGCTTTTCAATATGGATTCTCAGATGCACCAGCATGGCTGGGTTAAATTGGGTTAAATCAAAGCTAATGTATATTGAAACATAAATATGTTGTCCTTTGCGTTTCCTTTTTCTTTGATACGTGATTTTGTTGTTATCTTCCTATAAAGGGTATTAGAAACTTCTGCTTTTCTGTTAAAACACTGTAGGTGGTACCTTTGTGAAGAGACAGGACTGTGCCTCTGGACTAGCATCTTGTATATTTTGTACCTTAAGGCTCACATCACAAAGGCTTGGTATGGCAACTTTTGAGTTAATTTTTAAAAGTCATATATACTCATTCAGATAAAGTTTATGTATAATTATCATTTGTAAATATTCTTTCTTTTGCAAGGAGAGAAAATGGAACAGATAAAAGTCAGTCTTGATACAATAATAGTTGCAAAGATTGGTGAATTTTCTTTTTCAATCATTTTAATTATTTATCATTAGGTCTTCTGAAAGTAAAAATCATAATATAGAGCAATGCCTTGCAGATATCTGAAACTAATCCCAATCTTATGATGCTGTCAGGTGGAAGAATGTAATCATGTTACCAGTCTTGATCATTCTGTTGATTTCCCTAATTTTTCTGATCCTCCTACTGCTATTTCATAGGTAACAGATGTAATTATCTTCAGTTTTCAAATCCTGCATCCGATTACATTACATATACATAGGTGTTTTAATTTGTACTGTTCCCTTACTCTATTAACCTAGTACCCAGTAAAATCTGTGTACAAATGCTTTAGAAAAAGGGAAAAGAGGAAGGAAACGGGTTCCATATATGTATATATCCTTTCACTTACATTTTAGCTTTATAATTGAAAATTTTTAACTTCATCACCGTGATTGATGTAATCGAATGTTGGGACTTGGAAATCATTAATCATGTTTCTGTTTGTTTGTTTTCTTGCCAACTGAATTCAAAATCAAATTATGAAGTTTCAAATGTTTGGTGAAAGTTATTGTTCCCAGATTGGCGTTTTAACAACTCTGAAATTTGAGCAATGCTAATTTCAAAATTCAGACAGTAAAAGCATTGCCAATCTTTTGTCTTCTATGCAGTTATCTTGTCCTGACAAATCAAACTACCTATGAACTTGTGAGACGGAGACGGATCCCTTATCTGAGGTATGTAGTACCCTTAAATTTTCTCTATCATTTCTTTGGAGCATGAGTTATTCTTTATTAGCTACTTGCTCATTAATAGTCAATTGGTAAAATGTGTACATGTTTAGTAGATAGCTGATAATTCATAATTGCATATTCACATTTTATTTATCTGCAGGGCGATTCCGCAAAGAGTACATCCATTCAGTAAAGGAATTTGTACAAATTTATACAACTTCTGCTGTGCAAGGAACATTGTATACAGTATTGAACCAATACCTACATCTCAAGAAATGGAGGAGAAATCAAGGCCTTATACATGCTCGGATATCGTGACTTGTCGTTGTTGCTGACGGTATGAGTGCCGGATCCGTAGTTGTCAATATGAATTATATCAGTTACCCAAAGATTCTTTGACAAATAAGAACTTGGTGTTTGGTTTGCAAAACCTTGTGTTCCTGAGAATTCCCATGACATTTCCATGTTTAGTTAGTCTTAGTATCAATATTCTTGAGAATATTAGACTATTTCGGAAATTGCCCAATCAGTTTTTAGACTCGCTCAGAGTTTCTCACACTTGGAGGCATGAGCCAATGGAGCCCAGATTTCTCAACATTCTTGAGCTGAATTGAATCACATAGCACTCTGACAATTTGTGAATATAGACATAGAATATGGAAATGAATGTGAAGATTCTGACCAGCTACCTGCCCTCTCTCTAGTATATATGAGAGTAAATTACACTTTACATTTTAGTACCTTATGGTATAGACCGAAGTCACCTTGGTACTTGTGGTTCAAAAGATTTAAATGTCTTAAACTTTATGCTGTTAGCATATTAGTACTGTGTTAATGCTTGTCAAATTGTTAATGAAAAATTGACGTGTATGGCAAGGTTTTGCAAAAATTGTTTTAGCCTTGCTTTTTGTGAAAATTATTGGTTTAGCCTTACTTTTCTGTATTGTTCCATATGATTTTTGAAAAATTGATTCTTTTTCCTCATCTTTGTCAGAGTTAGGTTTGTCCAACCAAATTAAATATATAATAAAAAAAATTAATGGATCCAGATTAGGGGGTTGTTCAACGATTAAGGTTTTTCATTTTGATTAGTACATAAACAAATGGATTTTTCAAAAATATACATGAGTTGATAACTCAATTTTTGAATGTTTAGCTTATATAGTTTAGCTTTTGAAAGTCACAAAATCTAGGGTAAATTATGAAAAAGGTCCTTGTGGTTTGCCTCATTAGCATATATGGTAAAAATATCATTTTAGTTCTTAATATTGCCTTATGTTCTATTTTGGTTTATAATTTCTTTTTGTTTTGTTTTGTTCTCTAATGTTTCTGAAAAATTCTACCTTTAGTCACTAGACACTATTCTATCCAAACTTAATATTCAGAAAACATAAAACGGTTAATGTCGATGAAGAGAAAAAACGTCAATGATAACTACAATGTGTCCTTGACCAAAAAAATTCTTAATATTGCCTTATGTTCTATTTTGGTTTATAATTTCTTTTTGTTTTGTTTTGTTCTCTAATGTTTCTGAAAAATTCTACCTTTAGTCACTAGACACTATTCTATCCAAACTTAATATTCAGAAAACATAAAACGAGAGTAAAAAACGTCAATGATAACTACAATGTGTCCTTGACCAAAAAAAAAAACTACAGTGTGTAGTGATCGATAGGAAATTAGCCAACTTGTTTTATTGGACAAAAAGATATGTGTTTTTTGGTATAAAGAATGTTAGTATGTTACTTATTGGTATTACCGGTAAACTAGGAAGTAATAGACATTGATATGGATACGAGTATACTGGCATGTTAAATTCTTAAAATTATACTATAAATAATTAAATATTTATGAATTCTGATGAAAACCTTAAAAAATTATAATATATATTCATAATAGGAAAAAGGCCATTTCGTGCCTTTAACGTTTACGGTGATTTTTAATTATGCTCCTAATGTTTCATTTGTGTCAGTTGTGTCCACAATTTAAAACGTTAGTTTCAATTATGCCCCCAATTGTGTCCCCAAGGTGAATAAAGTTTAGTGTTTTAAGTTTTCGAATCCTACTCTTACGCACGCGAAGGTGAAGAAAGAAATCTTGGGAAATTTAGGATTTTTGACTGGTATAAGGCTTGCGAAGATGAAGATGTCAAAAAAATTTTAGGGTAGTAATTTTTTGATTTAGAGAATGTAAATCCACGTAGGAAATGTCATGGTGGATAAAAAATAAATCAGGGATGTTTTATTTATCCAGTCATCTTACGACATATTCAATTCAAAATAAAAAATTAACACACTAGTAAAAAGAAATTGACACATCAGCATTGAGTCAAAATTGGGGGCATAATTGAAACTAACGTTTCACATTGGGGCACAATTGACACAAATGAAACGTTATGGACATAACTAAAAATCACCGCAAACGTTAAGGGCACGAAAGGGTCTTTTGCCTTCATAATATGTATCATTTCCTTAATCTGTGTGTATTTACCTTAAACATCAGATATATAGAACCGTATCATTTCCTTAATCTGTGTGTATTTACCTTAAACATCAGATATATAGAACCGGAGGGAGTATCTTATAAACTTTATCTCTATATTTATCTTCTTTGCATCATTATGATGTTTGACAGCTCACTACGTACTATAACTTGAAGCATTGTCAAGAAAAGTCAAGATAAGAAGGTTGGAACAATGGAGTCTCTATTGTGAGTGGACCAAGTCAACGTTTTTAAGAAGGAAATTTTATAGTTGAAGTAATAAAGATCAAAGAGTCACTATTAATAATATTGTCTATAATTAATGCTGAAAGTTGCAGGTTTGGAATGGAGCTTAATTAAAGCTAATATCNGCATAAATAAAATTCTACATCTTCATCATCTACAATAAAAAAGCTTCATAAAAACCTGATTACAACAACACAGAGATCAGAACCCATGAAACAATTTCTAATATTTAGACCAAAATCCTAACAAAAAACCAAAACCATGAGACAATTTCAAATTTTACAACAACACAGACTTGAAGTTTCTAAAAAACCCAGTAACATAGAAGAATCAAACAAGTAGTACAACCTTCAGATTTTAGGAAAAAATAACGACGCCGAGTGAGAAACTTGAAAATGTAACAACGAAGGTGAAAAACTAACGAGGATCGACGGCCAACGAGCTATGCCGACAGAGAAAGCCGACTTATCTTCGACAGCAACGACGAGCACCGACGATCGACTAGGCGAGAGATGGAGGAGGGATGGTTTTGTGGTGGAGATCGATTAAGCAGTTTAGGGTTCCAAGGACTAAGGAGAGAAGAGAGAAGAAGAAGTGAGGAACGAGTGAGAGAATGAATGAGGAGGCAGCGGCTGTGTGAATCCAAAATAAAAAGCTAGGTTAATTAATTAGGTAAGTGACATATTAATATTATATTATATGTAAATTAATAAAATATATATATTATATGCGGGCTCGCGGGTTGGGTTGGGTTTACAAACACAAAACCCGCAACCCAACCCGCACACATGCGTGCTAAAATTTTGTGGACCAAACCAACCCGCGAACCCGAACCAACNAAGAAACAAGATAAGCCGAGAGATTGAGGAAATTAAGAGAGAGAAAAAGAAAGAGAGACGGTGAGTTTGAGAGAGAAGGGAAATACGAGGGTTCTTGATAATAGTTTTTGAAAATTAGGTAGGAAAATGATTCAATCTTTATTTTAATTCTGTATAAGTCCATTTCTATTTTATTTTATGATTTTAATAATTAATGTGATATTGAATCTCAAACTCAATAGTATTAATGATAGAGAATTGATCTTCTGTAAGAGAGGTGATCTCGATCATGGTTTTCTGTTTGGAGCCAGCTAGGGGACGCCTTAGTATACAGACGGTGAGTGAGAAAAGCCACCGTGGTGAATGAGAAAAGCCACCAGCCATGATATGGTACGGCGAGAAAAACCGTAACCATAAAGTGAGAGATAATTCTCTGTGATTATTGAGCTTGAGATTCTATTATTATTATTATTATTATTAGTATTATTACTATATGACTTATACAGCTGGATGCATCATGTGAAGTATTTTTTTAACCTGATTCCTTTCCTTCTGAGAATATTCAATTCTCATTTTATTTTCATGATGTATCCAGATACACAGAGGGACGACTGATCTTAGACTCAGGTGCTAGATTGGGAGATTTGCAGTAGATCGAGTCTGGGAGTATAGGATTTTAATTTGACATAAGAAATTTATATGACAATATATGTACCAACTATTATGTTGAGGACCTCTAATAATATTATGTATTTGAGAATATATTCATTATCTTTAATATTTTATCTTGATAATTCAAGTTGATATTTCTAAGAATTTTAATAATATTAAATAGAAAATGGGATGTAAGACTTCAAAGTTTTTTCAATTTATTCACTAGTCCAATTTTTGAAACATTGTTTCTAGCTCGGCAAGTAACAATCATTTCTCTATTCAACTATATTCTTGATATCAATTAATTTTCTCAAACGATTATTGTATTTGATCCTGAAGGTGTGATTTTAATTTGTTTTCAACTCAATTGAATTTATTTCGTCCTCTACAAAATAAAAATTGCACATATCATTTTGTAACTTCATGCATGCATGAAAGATAAATAATAAAGATGAACTGTCATACAAGAAATCTTTGAATGAGTTCATTAATGTTGAGGCCATTTTTGGACTTAAATAGGATATAATATATCACACGTATTGAGAACATATGTATGCCTTGGGTAGGAAAACTTTATACAACCTCTATATATATTTACCTCTCTTCATTCTGAAAGATCAGCACACATACAACTACTATAAATCATAGTAGAATAATAATTTGAATATCCTCTCTAGGAAAAAGAACAAAAAAAAAAAAACAAAACAAANCTCTAGGAAAAAGAAAAAAAAAAAAAAAAAGCAAAACAAATCAAACCCTAGTACATCAATTTCACCCCTAGCTAGCTCTTCATCATTTATACTATTCTTATTTAGGATTGAAGAAGCTTACATGGACCCCAGTATCAACAATAACATAAATACTAGCAGCAACCACAAGAACACTTAGAGCCATCCCTAATATCCCCAAAAACCAATTTAGTCCCCACATGAAGCCAAATTTCTTTGGCTTCTTAAACTTGAGCCACATGAAGCATGGGAAGGCCAATGTGACTGGAAGAGACACTCCTCCTACCAAACCAGCCAGCCTTGACAAGAATGGGATCGCCGACGCTATGAAGAAGCACACGAACCCGAAGAACAGCCGGAAAATTGACCGGAGCCACCACGGGCACGGCTTCTTCATCCTTGTTGTGTATTGTGACTCCATGTCATCAAAAACAGGCATGCCATAGATTTGGAAGGAGCACACACCGTTGATCACCACAAATAAACTTGTTAACCCTAGTATGAATTTTGACACGTCTTGAGAGTGGTATTCGTATAGTGCATTAAGCATTCCTCCATCAGATGGAATCTGTAAAAATTTAATTAATTAATTTCAGTCAATTAGGAAGAAGAGATAATTAATTGATAATTTGAGGGTCCGTGTATAAATTAATTAATTAAATTATTACCTTTTGGCCATAAGCCCAATATCCACCAATAGCTAAAGGGAATAGGCATGCTGCTATGATAGAGTATGAAACTTTGACTCCTTGCCACATTGGCACGTGAGAAGGATGCTTCTCACTTGAGGGCATAGTAGCCTGCAAATACATATGCAACGAGATTAATTAGAATTAAATTAATTAATTAATGAATTAATCATAAGATGGTGGGGAAATTACTTTGACATATATATTCACCGTTCAATGACAATAATATATAGAGAATTATACTAATAATTTGAGAAATTAAGAATTGTTGGGGAAAAAGTATATATAATATCATATTAATCTCTATAGGCCGCATATCCCACTATGGTATCTAGTGATGATTCAATTATGTAACAATTAGAATAGTCTAATGGGCAATTAAAGCTACCATGAAAGTGAAATTAATTAATTATTTTTTTTAATTAGTCCAATTTTTTTAAAAAAAAAAAATCTTTTTTGTTTTTGTTTTGTTCACTTTTCAAAATGTAAGTATGACTGCAAACCATAGTAATATGGTGGTTGCTGCAGTCATTGTGGACTAATTCAATATTAATGTGATTTGAAGAAAACCAGAAAAGTAATAATGCTTTGATATGATATGATCACTATAGTGGATGCATGCTTGACCCAGCAGCCTCTCTATCTATATATCCATGAAGTTTCGTAGTTTCTAACTTTGAAAGCAATGTGTAAATAATGTCAAACCCCTTCATTATTTGCTTTTGTTTTTCATGCATGTGATCATATCAACACCTTTCAAAAACGTCAACTACTACACATGCAATCAAATGCGTGTGCTTGGGCCCTTCAATTAATTAAATGTTTTTCTTTCAAGAAAACTACAAATCAAACAACTTCAAATGTGTATCTATTATGTAGTATACACCGATTGCTACTTGATCATTTGGTGGGAAAAGTAAAACTCTCTATGTGTAAACCCTAGAAATATATATATATAATTTTAGTACCTAAATTTTAAAACATAATATTTGATTTTTTTTAAAATATTGAAATAATGTTTGAAAACTATCTAATTGTTACACATACCACTCAACCCACTCCCCAAATTAAATAAGTTATAAGAGTAAATTAACAATTTAATTCTTAAAAATTATTGAGTTGACAATTTAGTCGAAAAGCACAACTTAGTTATTGAAAGATTAAAGTAGTATACTTATTAGTTCTTTTTATGAACTAAATAAATAGTATACCGTTTTAATCATTTTAAGGACTAAATAGTATATCATTTTTATTTTTCAATAATTAAATATGTATTTTTATCTTTTAAAAACTGTATGAGAGAGATAGTAATAGATAGAGGAAAGTGAAAAATTTACCTGGATTTCAAGGATAAGGTTGTGGCCCCTAAAAGCAAAGGCGACAATACCAAGAGCACTAAGGACACTGAAGGCATTAGAAGCATCATTTCCGGGAAACCTGACAGGATTATAGGACACTCCTTGAAGGGCACCCTTTGCGACGGACGTTATCCATATAATGGTACAGTACACTACGGCTGTGACGGCGCCGATTAGGGATACACCGGCGATTGAATTCAAGTTTGGTAATTGCGACAGTACCACGGCGGCGCACGTGAACACTAGGTACCATTCCACCGTCGTCATCGGCGTCGCTGTACACGTGGCACTATTTCCGCATACCACTTGGTAGAATGTTCTAGCCGTTGATCCTCCTATTATGATCAGAGTCGTACACGTGCCCGCTGATAGGTAGATTATTGGGAATAGTGCTAGCAGTTTCCCTAGTCTCTCTCCTGCAAATGCAAAACTCACTCACTCATATATACATAAAATTCAATTCTACAAATTCCGTCCATCATGTAATTTTTCGAAGGTTTATTCAGAATGAATTGTTAATTTTCTTTTATATGCGAAAAATATTGAGAACGTAAAGACAGATCCTAAAAATTTATAAAAATTGGAAGAGACTTTTCTTCTTCTTTCTTTTTTTGACTTTTCAAAGTAACGTACATATTGACAAAATTGTATGCATACAAATTTTCTAGAGGGTCAACTAAAGTACAATAGTTGAATTATTAGATCTTTACTATTGATGTTATTGAAAAGTCAATACATAAAATTTTAATCAACTCATCTAATAGTCATTAAGTGATAAGATAGTCATACTTCAACCATTATAATTTAGGTGATCCATTTCGTGTGTGTATATATATATATATTCTCTTTTTATTTTATATTGTAAAATTCTCCATTAATGACAATCATCATCATCATATATAAAAAGGACTCCTCCCATGCAAATAATCACTTTGACTATGTATATGCTGTGTGTATATTTATCTTTAATCTATAATATAGATTAAATTAATAATTTAGTTTAAAAAACTAAAATATAGATCTTAATTTTAAAAAAATTAATAATATATTATTTTTATTTTTTTAGATTGAATTATGAAATGANGTACCCTGTGGTTTGAAACTTGACACTTTGGTACCCTGTGGTATTCTCCATTAACACTTTGGTACCCTTTGGAGTTATTTTGTAATTTTAACCATAATAAATTTTGCAACAATTACATATTGACCCCAAAAAGTTTTTAAAAAATTACAAATAGGTCCCTAGATACATATTATCTAGGGACTAAAATGAAAACTTTAAAAAAATTTAGGGGTCAATATGTAATTGCTGCAAAATTTATTATGGTTAAAATTATAAAATAGCTCCAAAGGGTACCAAAGTATTAAAGGAGAATACCACAGGGTACCAAAGTGTCAAGTTTCNAAAATATAGATCTTAATTTTAAAAAAATTAATAATATATTATTTTTATTTTTTTAGATTGAATTATGAAATGATGATTTTTCAAAAATTGAATTGTTAGTTAACGTACCAAAAGTAGCAAAAACAAGTTGAATGTAACGACTGTAACGAAGGCCTTCCTCGATATTCTCATGGAGATGTACCAGCAGCCACAGAGTATACATCTGCCACACATAAGCCAAGCTCAGGCTTATAATCCCCCACGCCCTGCAATTAATTAATTAAACCATTCATTAGTATTAATTAATTAAAACAATCATTAATTTAATTAATTGAAGTAATTAATTCGTACCAGCCAAGATAAGTGAAAGCCACAGGGAGAACCAGAGCCTGAATCCCAATCCCAGAACAAAGAGTATGAAACGCAGCGTAGTAACGGTTTCCGTTTCTTGACTCCGTTATAGGCAACCACGCGTCTTGGGGGTCGAGCTTGGTGAACCTTAAAGCCTTTCTCATGGGACTCCCTAACGGCGTTATGAACCTCGGCGTTAAGTTCGACAGCCGAGGAGTCCTAGGAGTGCGAGGAGTTCGTGGAGTCTTAGGTGTCTTGCTGGGTTGAATCCCATGCGACGCAGCCCTACTGTGGTTGGCATGCACCGGCGCACGTGCCTGATGAGCGTGTTCGACGTCGTCGAGGTTATATGAGCCGTTGGATTCGTGGAGAAGAGGAGATCTAGAGAGAGAAGGAGAGTGAAACTGAGAAGGAGGACATGAAACAGGAGGAGATGATACTCCGATTGGTGTTCCTATTACTGATGCTATTCTTGGTGTTATGGGTGCTGAGTTTATTTCCTTTGATTCTGCCATTTTTGAGCTATTTCCCTTACTCTCTCTCTCTCTCTCTATATATATATATGAGAATGTTGATGCTGGGTGAACTTGATTGTTGAGGAGTTTAAGAGTGAGCATGTATATATATATATACAAGGAAAGAGTTTGTTAGATGAATAATGAAGGAATGTGCAAGTGGGTATGGTTGGACTATGACGTCGTCGCAAATAATGCAAGTATTAAATTATTGGTGATATTAATTAGCTAGGTTGGTGGTGGGACTATTAGGAGGCTGCTTGGCTCTTGTGTCTAACATTATCTAAGCGACGAATTTGACCATATGGACAAGACAACAATGGCTGCGTACTTACTTAAATATATAATTACATATAGGCCAAAGTTTCAAATTTGTCCTTTAGATTTTAAATTGGTCAATTATTTTTCATTTGTTTAACATTAATCCTATATGTTTTTATAATGTTTCAAATTGGTCCTGAATACTTTCAAGATGCAATTTAACTTCATTAATTTGCTAATGAGCTTAATTGGACAAAAAAAAAACCTTCAAGAATTAGTACATAGCTATGAAGCATGGACATTGACACAAACACGAGACACGACACGGATACGAACACTCCGACACATCAAACTCTTAAAATTACATAACACAACACGACATATATTTATATATATAAAGAATTAAAAATTCATAAATTTTGATGAAAATTTTAAATATTACAATTAGGGGTGTACACGGGCTGGGTCACCGGGTCCGGCCGGGCCAATATTTTTTTTTTGAATTTATTTATTCATTCTATATATATTTTAACTTGTATTATTGGTGAAACAATTAATTTTGAATCAATTTAATGATGCTTTTATTAATAAGCACATTTAATTTGACTTAATTGTTAAAAAATATTGATTTAATTAAGATTAAATATATATTTTTAATATACAATTGATAAAAATAATAATAGATATGTATTTCTTACAATTAAAAAATATTTAGTAGTATAAAATATAAATATGTATAGTAACAAGAAAGTATTATTTTTTTAAATGGAGGTACCCCGGGCCGGGCCGGATAAATGGTGTACACCCCTAATTACAATATCTGTTTATAATTTATGTCGATCATATGTATTATTATTTTCTATTGTTTGACATGTAAAATCATAAAAAATTGATTTTATATTATGAAACTTATGAATACGTGTCGTATGTGTGTCATACAAGTGTCGGACACGGCGACACACCCTCAAAATGAAGTGTCCATGCTTCATAGGTACATAGTTTTAAATTCATCGCATTTGGACTTGAAACAAGCTGAGATATGACAAATTTCACTTGTTTGACTATTAAACTAGTTACCGACTTTTGGGCCTCAATTTTACTTTGCTTGTTGATGATCCCAAAATATTCGTCAAAGGAAACTTCTACTTCTCTATTCGTCATATTTTAGCTTCAAATGAGAGAGATGTGGCTACTTTTAATATTTTTAGAACCAATTTAAAATATCATGGAAATATATAATTAACCAATTTTAAATTTATCCCATATACAAGGGACCAATTTGAGACTTTAATTTGGCCATTATATGAGAGTACGTGTGTGTATTCATAGTTGGGACAAAATAAAATAATCTTACTTAATGACCGTGAAAATTTTGGTTTCTTGGTACAAGTTTTATACAAAATTGTTGTATATTTTGTTAAGAGGGAAAGTTGATTTAATTTGACCACTTTAATTTAAAATTGAGCAATTTTATTCTCTCTTTCATTCTTAATCGATTTCTACATTATGTTTTATATTCTTAGTTTGGACAAAATAAAATAATGACTTACTTTTTATATATTGGGTGAACATATAGTTTTTTTTGGTAGGCGCGAGTTTTATAGTTATTTCTATGGTTTTTTAAGAGAAAAAGTTGATTTAATTTGACCACTTTTATTTTAAAATTAAGGAATTTTATTCTCTCTTTCATTCTTAAATTTGAATCATACAATTAATTTCTTATGGAAAGATGATTAACAACGTGACAAGCTAGGATGAAGTCAGATTATTTTAAAAAGTTAAGAGCTCCCACCAAAAATTAAAAAATAAAGTTAAGAGAATAACAATGCACGTTTTTAATTAGGGTGAGGGAGGGACTAAACAAAGTTCTATTAGTTGGTCAAATGTTTAAATTAGTCTTATATCTTTGTCCTAGATCTCATTTTGGTCCAAGATGTTTAGGTGTTTCAAATTGATCCTACATGTTTTTATAGTTCACTTTTGGTCCCAAACTACTGAATATAGTCATATTTATCTTGTTTCAAATTTGAATGCGACAAGTCTAGAACTATACTATTGACAAGTACTTTCTTTATCTAGTTACGACCGTCAACAAACGAGGTCAAATCGGACAGAAAAATGACTTGCTCGTTTCACGGTCAAACAAGTCAAATGAGTCATATCTTATGTATCGTATCCTAATGCTATGAGTTCAGAGTTACAACGAAATTACTTTTGATAAGTCCTTTTTTTTTCCAATTGAGATCGTCAATAAATGAAGTCAATTTGGATTCAAAAGTGGATGTTTAAGACAAATTTTCCAGATTATTTTTACTTTTAGGTTACAAACTCATTTTTATGTCCAATTTAACCATATTTGTTGACGAACTCAATTAGGTAGAAAAACAATTCGTTAAGAGCAACCCATAATTCCGAACTCGTCTCATTCAGACTTAAAATAAGAAAGATATAACCAATTTTGCTTGTTTATCATGAAATGAGCAACCCCTTTTGAGATCTGATTTGACATTGTTTGGCGATAGCTTCAACTAAATAGAAAAAAAATACTCGTTAAAAGCAACATGTAAGTTTAAACTCGTCATATTCAAACATGAAATGAGGGGGATATATAATTAAATTCAATAGTTTGGAATAAAAAATAAACAATTATAAAAACTTGTAAGATTAATTTGAAACATTATGTCTAATTTGAACATTTGACCTATTAGTTAAGAAATATTAAATAATAATAATAATAATAATAATAAAATTATAATTTAAAAATTGAAAAAGTAAATTTATAACATTAAATTTTCAAATCGATTTATTTTTTTATGTCGCTTTTTCAACGTTTTTGCCAAAAGGATTTGTTATTAAAACCCAAAAAAAAAAAAACCGAAGAAGCAGGTCCTTATGGGAAATAAGACTTCAATTTCTTTGACTCCCAACAACCCAGGTGAAGGAAGAAATAATAAAAAAGCAGAGAAAAGCCAAAAAGCAAAATTATTATTATAATAAAAATAAGGGACTTATATACTATAGTGCTTTGGTCAATATTGGAGCGTTCTTATTATGTTCATACTGTTGACACGACAAAATGATATTGGGTTGTTCGAACATTGGACGGCATAAATATTTTTTTACCTATCCGTTATATTGTTTAGAAAAAAATTAATTTTTAATAGATATATAATAGAAATAAATGTAAGATTACATCGATAAAAATATTTTTAATAACACTTAAATTTAAGACTTTACTTATAAAAATTAAAATATTTCATCTACTTGCATCGAAAATTTGTTAAATCGAAAGTTACAAATATTTAAATTAATTTACAGTTTACAATTTACTAATATTTAATTTGCTGAATTGACTGTAAATATTATGTCAACGCAAGCAACGTTTGTTCTGTTTAGTCTCCTGTTCAATCATAAATTCCTTACTATTCAAATATATAATCTATTTTTTTGTGTCTTTGACATATATATCAAACAGCTTTCACATTTTTGTGTCTCAATACGTAATATCTTTTTTTCAAAGTGTGTTTTGAAAAATTCTCACCCTGGTGGACTATTTTGCTTTTGTGCTTTGACAAGTTAATTACGCAATTTAATATCTGTGGTCATGGTAAAGGCTGGTAGGTAAGGTGGGTTAAGATATTAAGATATTATGATTTAATTTGAGTTAGGTAAATCCTTCTTAAAATTTAGGGATGCTAATTGCTAAACTAAATTAAAAGAGTGTATACAATTTGTAATTGCATATTATTGTCCACATCCTATCTAAAATATTTGAATCTGATATTTTTTTATGAGCTATTCAAAATATCTCTGAACCCATTACTATCCCTATACACAAATGGTAGAAAAGTTTCAATTCCACAAGCCACAAATCCATATATACTCTTCAAATTTGAAGATTTCAAAATAACTGCTATCATGTTCTGCTGTTTCTGACTTTGCAATAGTTTTTAAAACTTAAAAGTAGAAAAAGTTCATTGAGTACTTAGAAAATTAAAGTAGATAAATAATTAAATCATTATATCTTTAGGGACAAGAAAAGTTATCCTAATATGTTCTGCTTGCAAAAAATAAAGGGTAAAGTAGGTGAGAAGCTAGAATAAACACCTGGAAAATGCAAGTCCAAGTTTGTTAAGTCCTGTTGAATAATTCCAACCAAGTTGACAAAAATACTGACTTTTATTACTATCAGTCTATCAATATGGATTACATGTATCAATAATATCATCAAGTTGACAAAAAATACTGACAAAATTAAAGTATAATATGGAATTCTGTGACACTGACAATACTCTCTTGATAACAATATGGTTGAATATTATGATAGGTATACACATACATGTATGTAATGTAAAGAACTCACTAACAATGGTAGACAAAAGTGGTGCACAAGTATTAGATTCAGAATTGGGACTTCTTGAATTTGAGTGCCTCAAAGCGAGCTGTGAGTTCATCATAATCCGGCAATTTGGGATGAACACGAGTATTATCCTGTTTGACCTGAGATGAAGGCACCGGTGGAGGAGGCCGGTTAGGAGGCAAAACAGAAGGAGGTTCTTCTTCTGTATCAATCTCTTCTTCTTCATCACAATCTGATTCATCAAATTTGATGTCTGAATGAGCAGACCTTGGATTGTAGCTGTATCTCCTGTAACATTTTCCGGAATCCATATCGGTAGGCATTGTGTCCTCATTGTTAATGTACTCAGATTTTGGTAAGCTGTGTGATCTGTGCATTTTCTCATGGGTCTGAAATTGGTGATAATTCATGTTTTGTTGAGTGGCTTCTTCTTCTTTCTTAGCTAGATAAGCAGCAACTTCTGCAGCAGCGATTGCTTTCTTGGCTGATTCGGCTGCAGCCTCAGCAGCAGATTTAGAGTCTTCATAATGTCGGTCACCACCCCTTTCTCTACCGCTTGCTGATCTGATAAATTACCAGAAAAGAAACATTAGGAAGTAAGAACAGAAACATAATGTAAATATTTTGGGAGGATTACATGTGATTTACTAGCATAAATCTGTGTTTCACCTAGCAGTTGGCTGCTTGTTTGTTTCCATGGATTGAGAAGATACCGACAGCTTCACGGGTAAGTTGCTGGCACTGGCGAAAGATTTTGGTCCTTCCTGATGGGAAGTAAGAATCAAGTTTTCAACAAAATTTGAAAAAAGGGAAGAGAATTGTGAGTGTGACTGAAAACTTACTATTAGCTCTTCTGCAGGCTTGAGAAGCTCTTTCTCGGATTCTGTTGTGTCCCATTCAACCTGATATTCCTTGGCAATTTCCTTCAATACTTTCAACTTCACTTCACCGGGAGGTGTTCGCACTGAGAGCTTGTCGATAAGCTATGATTTATTGCAACTCACAAGCACTAATGTTAGTCTTTTGGGAAGTAAACAAGTTGGAATCACCAAAATCAAAAGGTTTATCTTCTTCACATGCAAATACAAGATGTAGTTTAAAATTAAAGAAAAAAAAAACAAAAAAAGAAGGGCTTACCAGGCGATTAACGCCACAACTAGGTCTAAGATCAGTAGCAGCAGATACAAAGTCTTTCCCATACTTTTTCCCAAATATGTCTTTAAGTGCCAATAGCTCCGGAATTTCTGAGCACCTAGGGGCTGCAAATATTAAGCTAGAAATCCCTTCCTTTAGATCTGCTGGGCATTCCCTGAAATAATTTGGATTTTAGCATCAGATTTTCATGTATATTAGTTTTACAATTGACAGGAGAGGAGAATTTGCCTAATTTGTACCTTTGTTTTGCAATGATTGAAAGTCTAGCCACAACTAACTCGCAGAAGAGCTCGATGAACTCGTTTGCAGCCAAAACATTTTGTTCTCTCATCACATGCTCAACCTGCAAAATTGCAAGCTCTTAGGCGAGTAGCACGAAGTTATTATCATCCCAATTTCAAAACGAAGGATTTGTGACCATCATAAGACTATTTTAGATCTCCCCAAAATGTGATGCACTACACTATAGGCCTACAGCCCTAAACAGTAGGAACAAAAGGTTGATTTACAATTGCAACAAATGAATGCAGCCAAATAAAATCATCACAAAGCTTATACTTCTCACAAAAGAAAGCTCGTTTACTTAGACACTTATAGTGCATTGCCCACACTGTGCTGATTGCAGAGCAGTTGGCAGCTTTAATGCAAAGCCAACATTACTGAATGCTATATTAATCAGAAAAATGAATCAACTAAGGTATTCATGATCACTTAGTCACTTATACAATGTTCTTATCAATCGGTTCTTTAATAGTAAGGATACATGATTCCTTCTGTTACCTTACTAGATTTTCAATTACTAGTGACCAGCACTCAATAGCTAACTGTGTTAGATAGAATAAAAGCTATTATCAGAAATGACAAATGCCAAATCCTGGGATCTCTTACTCCTTAACTTCTGTTCAATGAGCAAAATTTTTATGTTCTTGGTACATGTAAATCTACTTAGAAGACAATTAGGTATAGGTTTCAAAGCTGCTTATGACATATCAAAGAGGAAAAAGATTGATTTTTTTCTTTTTTTTTTTACATGTACCTCTCACTCCCCAAACATGATTACTTATAAATAAGTTTACTTTCCAAGAGTCACCTTATTAGTGTCAAATATAATCTTTGCAAGCACAGTGTACTCAGTCATAGTCAATTAGCAACAACAACCTAATTCCCTCCATTAGGACATGATCACATATTACAAAGCAGACTAAGTTAAGCACTAATTATGAATGAAACCCAATTTCTTCATAACAGAGTAACCGTCCTTTTAAAGCAATATAACAGCTGATATTAAAACAAGGAATTCTGAATCAAATTAATAACCAAGTATGAGGTAACTCTTGCAATTAAGGAAAAGAGCAAACCTATATCTTACTTCTTAGTCCCTAAATTTATCCCAAAACCGCAATTTAGTCCCTTAATATTGGAAATACAATTTTTATCCCTGATTTATTATAATAGTCGATTATTTAGTCCTGGAAATTTGGAATGTTACCGGGGGGACTAAATAATTGGTGTTTGTAAAAATTAAGGACTAAAAATAAGTTTCCTCCTTCAGAAATGATTCATCAGTTTTGAAATGAAGTTAAAAATTACCCTGATGCGAGCAGTGGCATCTTGACCTGACTGGAGAAGCAACGCAATGTCTCGTCTCATCTGCCTCACCACCACCTCTCTCTTGTTCCTCAGCAGCTTTATTCTCGCCACCGCCATTTTCGCCGCCGTTTTGCTGTTTTAATCATTTCATTCAGTTTCAGCTTCTTAATTTCCCAGATGAAACCACACACACACACTTACACAAAACTAGACCAATTCAGAGGAGAAATAAAGCGAAAATGCAATTCTGATGTTTCCTCGGATTATGATGAAAATTGAAATAAACCCCTTTTCAAAAACCAATATTTCACTCTCCTTCTACTCCCCTTCCGATGATTCCGCAAAATGTGAGCAAAAACGGACGAAATGAAACTGAAGAAAAAATCGAATTTGTGGAGAAAAATGGGGAAATGAGAATCGAAAAATGCAATAAAGAGAAATAAAGCGAAAATGCAATTCTGATGTTTCCTCGGATTAGGGTGAAAATTGAAATAAACCCATTTTCGAAAACCAAAATTTCACTCTCCTTCTACTCCCCTTTTGACGATTCCGAAAAATGAAACCGAAGAAAAAGAGAAAATGGGGAAATGAGAATGGAAAAAGGAAGAGAATGTACCATTTGGAGGAATTGAAGCCAAGGCGGAGAAGAGAGAGAGTGAGCTTCATGAGTTTCTTGGCGTGAGATGTGGCTGCGCGTGCGACAGTCATGGCTTGGCTTGAAGAAGAAGATGTCTGAATTCTGGAGCTAAGGGTTTAAGGGAGAGAGTGATGAAGAGAAGAGTAACGGTCTAATGAGAGGAAAAGTTAGAAAAAAAGTGTATCTTTCAATGAATCGGTGGATCCAAGTGGGTCCCACTTTTGGGCTCTGCTGAATGAGGGAAAATGTAGCCGTTAGAGGATTTGACACGTGGACAAATGAAGCTTCCATCACAGAAGAATCCAATGAAAAATTGAAAAAAAAAAGGGTAAATTACACTTTGGTATCCTGTAGTTTCAAACCTGTAGTATTCTCCATTAACACTTTGGTACTCTTTGGAGCTATTTTGTAATTTTAACCATAACAAATCTTGCAAAACTTACATATTAACCCCAAAATGTTTTTAATGTTTTCATTTTAGTCCCTAGATAATATGTATCTAGACCCCAAAATGTTTTTAATGTTTTCATTTTAGTCCCTAGATAATATGTATCTAGGGACCTATTTGTAATTTTTTGAAATTTTTTTGGATCAATATGTAATTTTTGCAAAATTTGTTATGATTAAAATTATAAAATAGCTCTAAAGGGTACCAAAGTGTTAATAGGGAATACCACAT